>JAPYZN010000125.1:0-48923 GCA_030522865.1 Psyttalia lounsburyi
CTATGAAATTTCTTCCTAAACTATCCTAAACTATTCCCAAATGATTGGAATTAGTTTCATTCCAATATATGCTAATGACCTGCTAATTATACGTCCGTGTCGAACAATATGACATTTATTTTATTGTTAAAAAAAAATAACAGCCCCGGCACAAATGAATAAACCAATTTTTTGTTACAGATACTGATGTGAAAAACTATTAAGGACAAATCTACCCAAATTCGAAATTAATCTACATTAAATTGAACTTCTCAGGTACTTGTATATTTTACTAAAGAATTACGTTGATGAGTGCATAATAAAGAAAACAGTTTGAAATTCCAGATGCAGAACTGATACCAGCACAACTTGGGAAAGTTTCCGAGTACCATTCCTACAAATACTCGAAGCATTGGCGATCCTCCAGCCTCACCTCAACGAGCAATGTTCCCAAGTAATCCCTTTAGCCAGCACAAGGCTCATCTCGAGTCCTCCTTTGCGGTGAGTGGCCAAGTGTTTAAGATAAAATTGTATTTTTATGATTGTTCGTTGATTTTTGTTTATCTGAGAAGTTGACATATCTCACTACCCGTCTCTCGATCACAATTTCTAATAAAGTCTTGCAGTAGGCGAATTATTGATTTATTGATTCACCCAATAATTCAAGAAAATTTGCGATGATTTTTTTCGTCACCGACGAAGAAGTTAATTTCAGAAGTAAAAAAAAAATACCATATTTTCTTATTCAATATCGAGAGTATTTAATTCATAAAAGGTAATCGTACAAATACTGAATTTGCAAAATTCACCTCCGGGATGCCGAAGAAGAGATGAAGATTATTCCTAATATTTTAGGTAAATATGAAAGATAATTTGGCAAAGTAAATATAGTTGCGTGATTAAACATGCTTAACATCGAGAGTAGTCCGAAGAAAAATCAATTACCTCTAGAGCATCTCACGTTACATTTCAGTCTGAAAGAGGCGTCTGAAGCTATTCGAGTTTTCATCTCAATTGAGACTTTCCCCCTTCAGCGATTGTGGTACTGTTATTGGTGGATTGTTAAGGGAAGTTGCATAAACCCGAAAACGCCTATGAAAGAGAGAACTATACTCTCCTAAAACCCCCAAAAGTTTTTTCTCCCAAGTTTTATCGGATTAGTTTCTTCTGTAGATTCCATAATGACCGCCTAAGCCAAATTATGCAAATAAATTCATGGAAAAATCCTTGTTTCAACGTCAACCTTTCAGCAATCTCCGTGATCATGCCAGCTAGTGTTAGTGTCGAATCCCTTCCTCCAGGCGTTTCTACGGTTCGCAGGACCCATCAGCATTCCGTGACCTACAATTCCAGCACAAATTGGCCACTACAATCACGCCAACAAGCAACAATTTACCCATTCTTGCGAACGGTATCCACTATCTTCAGCCTGAATGATCAAGTCGATGTTAATGATCAACTCGCGGTGGAGGATGTCCTTACCTGCAACCCCTGGAGCCAGCCAGGGCTCCCCCCATTGTTAGAGAAAAAGGGATTTCATGGAGAGTTTAATAAGGATTTCCAGAAGGTAAGATTTTGTTTTAATCCTCGATTCTTCAACTAATCATCTCAAATTTATTTAAAATATATATTTTTAATTGCTAAAGATTTATATATTGCAAAACATGAGTTACTAAACGTCCCTTAATTAAGCTAACGAGCTAATTTCAACATCTCAATGCATTCTCTCGAAACAATTAGTCCGGTAGCGAGTTGAAAGTAGTGAAAATTATTTCAAAATAAATGCGTTGTTTGACGTAGCCATAATTTTTTGGTATAAATACGAGTATAAACCGGAGTGTCGAAGGAGAGTGGAAAATAAACGCGCGAGTTATCTCTAGTCTGCACTCCACAGGAATAGGAGCGTTGTTTTCCGACAAATATTATGGTAACGGGGAGCCCTTGATTTACTTCCACAAACAGCCCAGTCGTTTTGGGTGCGGGGAAGGATTCAACAATTAATTATGTGTACACATATTTAGCGGGGATAGCAGGGGTGTAGAATGAAAATCATCGGCCGGCCTTCCCCACGGGCTATGCATAAACATCATGAAATTTGGTGGAACAGGGACATGACTCCCACGGGAAATATCTCAATGATCTCAATCGTCATCGAGGATAAAAATCCAATTGACTAATTGAATAAATCATAATAGTAATAATAATAATAATAATAAATTGCATAATTTCTGTCTACTCCGCCTGACGGAAAATAGAGCTATTTCAATGATGAACAACTCGGTAGCAGCTCAGTGAAATTCAATTATTGTTCTTATATGTATTGAAACTGACGATTGAAATTTTAATATAAGCTGAGAAGCTTCCCATTACTTTCTACAACAATAATTCCTCGATCCCCAAAGCAACTTCTCCCAACCCTCGGGCACCCTCGCCCACCCCAAAAACATCAAAATCCACCTAATTACACTTCTCCTTTGACTGCATCGAATCGTTAACCCACAATACACCTGACAAAGTCTCCAGACATTATACTCCACCCACAAAACACCCCCACCCAGCATCTCGGAGGGTAATAGCCACCCCAAAGCAAGTGCGAGCAGATGGGAGCCGACGTTGGGTTGACTCGGCCCGATCTACAAACGCTCCGTTGGGCATGAAATTTTCGATATGCCCATAGGTACCCAACCCCCCCCCCCCACCCCCCCCCCCCCCCCCCCCCCCCCCCCCCGGCCATCGTAATTGCAATTAACGGTAATTCCGTTTTCCTCAGCCTCCCAGTACCCAACCGAGTCATCATTCCCCTCTTCATGTAATAAAATTACGGAGAATAGTTTATCGATCGTTGAGATGAATTCTCCCTCTCAGTCATTTTGCCCCAGTGCAACTGTCGCTCTGCCTCCGTCGCACCTTCAACTTCCGGCGTTTTTGACTCTTCCTCTTGCACCTCGTTTTGAAGGCAACGATTTTGGCAACAACTGAGACCGGATGCTCGTAAATTGTCCGGCATACGGCCACCTCTGGCTTCCAACTGTGTTCATTTTTGTTTCTTTCATTTTTTCTTTTTTTGGGAGGGAGCAAGAGAGATTTTGTGCGAGGTCCGAGCAGATGGGGTTTTATTTCTCGGGGTTTGAATAATTGAGGGAACGTGAACTCGGGGATATTAATGAAAATTGTAATTAGAAGTTTTCGGGGCGCTGTTCGGAGAGTATTATGGATTTTTCGACAAATTTTTCGTCATAATTCACTGATAATTTTAAAACTATTATAAAAAAAAAAGTTATAAGTCAATGAATGGGATGAATGGGAATAAGAGAGAAATGCTGAAAAAATGATAATAAAGTCTGGATGTCGGTCACTGGGGCCTTTCAACCTCCTCCCAGTTCTGAAACTGGTGATCGGCAACATTGCCCGCTCACCATCATCCTTTTCCACTTCGCTCTCGCACGAATTCACCCGTAAAACCCTAGGAATGCCGAGGAGCTGTGGGAGGAGTCTGAGAATGGGTTCTCTTCCTCTTTTTTTTTTTTTCCTTCGGGAAGGGGGAGCTCGGAAACTAACCCACTATCTCTAAGTGCATTCACCTCGGATTTAAGGAATTCTCAGGCACAAGGTCATTAGCCAATTCCGTTTCCAACAGCAGTTTAGGGGATCGTTAGAGGGCTAATTAACACTTGATCGTTTATTCAATTTGCGAAAACTGCTTTTACTAATCCTCAAGATTTACCATTCCCCCACTACGTATCAGCAAAATTTACGATTGCGTAGAAGAACTTGATGAATTCGACGGAAAATGTTATTGGATTGCAGTTGAAAAAAAAAAATTCACCAAAGTCTACAACATTTTTTTTTAACCGACGCTTAAAGATTAATTGAAGCTCAATAAAATTTTCCAGGGATTCACGGAATTTTATTGTGCAAACACACTAAGTGGAATATTTGCCAAACAATTCTGTTAAGTATTTTGAAATTCATACAGTTTACGTGATTCTTCCGTTGCTGAGACACTTTAGTTTATGAAAGCCGTTAAAATTTTATGACGAGTTTTGAAGCGCAAATTTACGAGTAGTGAAATGAGTTTTTACATGTGGAAATTAGAGGCATTTTTTTAACAAAAACATACATACGAATAAACAATTGCCGAACATTTGTCTCTACCAAAAACTATTCTCCCAGAGCAATTCACAAAATGTCCACTCAATATTTGATGTGTGCAATAAATTTCGAATTCATTAATCGAGAGGATATCTCCAATTTTATTTAATGCAAACATTGCAAATACGCAGACGAATAATTGTTTCCATTGATCTCTCGGTAGGCCCTCGCGTCACCCCCATTGAGAATTTCTCTCATTTTCATTCAATCACTTTCAAATTGATTGCATATGAAAAAAATGTTGACTTCAATACCGAAATCAGTTCATCTATCGATTCAATTTTTTCATTCAATTGCGGCATACAATTGAAAAACCAAGTCAGCTTAAAAAAATTCATGAATAATTATCTCCAAATGATTTTGCAATTGAAAAAAGGTGAAACGAATTAATTTCCGTAATAACTTTACTCTCTAGTCTGTACAGAATATTAAATTATCCGGATAAAAGTCACCCACCTGAATTATGGTTTTTGATTATTTATTATTATCTACACGAAATCCTCTTATCTCTGTCTCACCGCCCAACCGACCGAGAAAAATTCATCTCCCGCGTGGAGCCTCATCCACTATTCAAATTCACCATGGGAATTAATTAATCGGAGTAAAGCAGTAAAAGATGAAAATGCCTGAACGATGAGTGATTCTATATGGAAAAATAAATCGAGAGAGCGTTTGTACGGAGTTTCTTTCCCGGCGAAGGCCTCTCCAATGTTATTCCATATCCATTCATTACAGGAATGAATGACTAATTAACAAAAATTTCCGATCTCACTCATTAGCTGTGCAACTTCAACAACTGAATTCAATTGGAAACTCAATTTTCCCAGTTAGCAACTGAAAAATAATTATCCGCCCCCAATTTAATCGATCAAGAAGGCATTTACTGCATTAATTACACCCCTTAGAAGAGACTATTTTAATATTTCGCCGTTGTTGGCAAACATGAATTTTTTCATGCTCACGGAAAAATTTGTCATTTTTTCGCTGATACCGGAGCATAAAATTGCCTTCTCTAACGCAGAAAAAAATAATTACAATCGCGTCGGCAGAAATGTAAAATCAAATTTTGTTATTCGCAGGCTCTCATAAAATTTTTCTCTCCAGTCTAACAGTGTGAAAATAATATTTTCTAAATTGCGTATTTTCTCTCTTTCCTTATTGAAATAATCAGAGTATTTGTTGATAAGATTCATTGAAAGTTAAGATGATTATAATTATAACGCCTGAAACTAATACTTTCTTTAGAATTTGATTTTTCTCTGAGTGTAATAAACCGTCAAAAAATTCCATCCCACCTCTCGAAAATCCTCAGTTCCTCCTCTTCATTTACCATTCACATTGAATCGCTCGGCAGGATCTCCCCATTGAACGCGTGAAATCGCCTGTATACCTTCCGCATTGAGAGTGGCATACGCTTGTATACATCCTGACGGAGCACTGGTTTTTGAATTGAAAGAAGGGGGTCATGGGGCGCGTGTATAGTTAAGAACTTGGAGGCAGTGGATTCTCGGTGAAGAGGTACACGAATACATAACTCTGGAAAGTCCTCTTACTCTCTCTCTCTCTCTCTCTTTCTTTCTCTGAGCCGCGCCGTCGCTCCGGTGGGCCGCGGCCACGATGCCGGCCACGCTGCCTCAGTCCATTCTCCGACGTCGATCCAAAAACCACTCCGACGAGTAGAGGGAACTCCGAGCCCGCGTCTCATACAAAAACACATTGCAATTACATACTGAAAGTACGAGAGTTTGAAAGCATTTTTTTTCCTTTTAGTTTTCCAAGTTTGGTTTTTTGTGATATTCGCGGAGGATTGAGAGTCAGCCGCTGGAGCTTATGGTTTAGTGTAGGGGCTGGTGGTAAGTTTTATGAATTCGTATTGTTGGAGTTGAGAAGGAAGTGTATCGACAGGCATTGGATATTGATAGCTTTGTGGAGGCCTCATGCTTCTGCATGACAGCTATTTAATTATTGGGAAATTGAATTTTTCTCGAGAGGGGAGCTTTTGCGGGCTTTTGGTAATTTTTCAGGGGACCATTTGTCTGTTGAATTCCAAATTCATATCGGGAAATTGAGATTCCACTGGTAGATTTAATTTAAACATTAATTCTACCAGTGGAATTTACTCCAGATTATAATTTATAATTGAGTTCTCGGGGGAGAGCGAATTTGATTCGCGAAATTTAATTGTCGATTCGGTAAAGTTATTCTTGTAATAATTTTCACTCGTTTATTCGGCTCTCGATGTAATGAGGAGGTGAGGAGGAATTTAACGAATTATTTATAATTTCTTCGGTGAATAATTTGCCAGAGCGTCGGCAAGTTCTTTATTGAGATTTTGTGTTTTTGAATAAATGGGAAAAAAAGGCGCGCAAATGGGGCGAAGGGGCGATTGACGGCTCAATGAGTTGGGATGATATTCGGCGGGGGTCTTGATAAACCTTCAATTATGAATATAATATCGTTTCGGCTCGCGGGCACGATCGAAGTGAACTATTTTATTTATTTCTCTCGTGCGATACTTGAACGCGACAAATAAATTATGAGTATTGAGTTTGTTATACAGCTAGTCATACCTTCCGATCCCTTTGCTCGGACGACAACGATATTCGTTAGGGATTTGCCAAGTTCGAGTCAATAGCTTAATTCCTACAAAGAGAATTTTTCTCGCAACTGCGAGAGTTGCACAAGTTTTTTGACACTTCCTAATGAATCAACTCCTTCTTGGGCTATTTAGTTGCAATATTAGCGCAGGAAAATCCAATTGAAAAGAAAAATCCTTCTTCCCTATTTTTTTTAACTAAAAAGGAGCAGTATGTATATTGCATTTTTTTTTGCGAACGGGGAAGAAGAAGAAGAAGCGTGAAACGGGAAAAATTTCGTAATTCTCCAACAAATTAATTTTGTTTTCAAACACTTGAACATTCTCAAATGGTAATAATCTCTTAATTAACTGTAGACCGATAATTGTAATCGAACCGAAATCTCCACCGATGACGTGAAAATTTAATTAAATGTCTACTAATTGGTAATGCATCATCAAATCAACCGTTCTCCCAGTCCTATATAATGATTTCACTCTATTAGTACATCTCGAAATGTAGACGCTTGACTACGCATTTCCCCGCATTTCCCCCATTTTTATTTTCATTTTTTCTTTTTGATTCTGTACCGTTGTGCGTCAATAATACCAGTGATGTTGATGGCGGAGGTGAAAATATTTTCCACCGGTTACTTGGTGAGAATACGAATGAACTAGCGCGTGTAAAGTGCATACTGAGCATTGCTTTTACATTTTTTAAAAGGCCGGAGTTTAACGTTTATTAAAGGGATATTTGAATGTTCAACCCGAGCTTTTATCATTTTTCCTTGAATTGATGAATTAGAACGACACGTATAAATAAATTAAATGAAAAATAGAAAGTCCGCAGAAATTCTCTAAAAAATTGCATTATATTTTTTAATTTAGTCTCTATTATCAGAATCCCATTGGACTATTACATTAAAAGGACAAATTTAATATAATAAAGTATTTAATATAATTAAAGTATAATTAAAGTACTTTATTTTTCGTGAGTGGAGGGAGAAATTATTTTGACAAATCCGGTATTCGTCATGTACTTTCTACGATGACGCGTTCGGATTTTTTTAGCCGGTGTAAATGTGTCATCTAAAGTGATGAATTTGTCGAGTTGAATGGAGACGATATTCTTCATAAATTGCGGAATAAATAATTTCCTAGTTTGAACAGCACTTGGAATATCCTAAAACATCATCACAAAAATATTCTAATAATAGTCGAATAAACTTGCCGATATTTTAAATCAAACAAAGTGGAGCGAGGAAGATAAAGAAAAAAACTTGTTATATTAGTAGGAAATTCAATTAGTCGAGATGAAATATTCAATGTATATTAAGTAGATACTCGGGAAAACTCCTCGAGGGAGTCGCTATCTCTCTAATCGGATTTACAATTGTTCGAGTCTTTGAACTCAAATGATTGTCGA
This sequence comes from Psyttalia lounsburyi, assembly GCA_030522865.1. Lineage (NCBI taxonomy): Eukaryota > Metazoa > Arthropoda > Insecta > Hymenoptera > Braconidae > Psyttalia > Psyttalia lounsburyi. The sequence goes on from JAPYZN010000125.1 coordinate 8,133, forward strand.
GCCTCATCCACTGGGTCAAAGGGTGGAAAAACCAGTGCCAAGTGGTCGAGTGTTGATACTTTGTATTCATTCTGGATAGCATCCTGGAAACGTCTCAACAATTCTCTGTTTTCTTCTCTCCTTATATCTTGTACGTGACGGTGCCTGATTCGAGCAGGCGTGATTGTCTGTTTGAATAAGCTATAGAAACTACGATGAAAGTTGAACTACTCCCGGAGTTTGGGCAAGTGGATGAAGGTACTCGAGATAACTCGAGTTATTGATGATCTTTCGAGGCATTGAGTTATTTTATTAGTCTTTAATACGACAGGGACATACGAAACACACGAAACTACCAAACGAAAAAAAATCATTAAAACTTGCTTTTTAGACAGAAAATATTTAATGCCAACGATGTTTTCAACAGAATCAACAAGAAGAGATTGGAACAGAATTTTCTGTAAAAAATCATTAAAATTGTTCATCAACATTTCCTCAAATACTTTTTCATTAAATGCCCAAATTGAATTAATGTTTTTTTTATCTTAACTTGAATGAAATTAGTTGGCGCATTATTTCATAACAGTCAAATACATTTGCTCCAACGAATACTTGAGTTTCTACATTCAGCGAATAATTTTCATTGTTTCAGTTAATTAATTTCCCTCTGGCAGTGGAAAACTCATTAATTCATATAATAATTAATTGCTTAATTAAATACGAGAGAGTAAAATTTTTTCCGTATATTTCTGCCTCGCGAGAGCCTCTCCAAAAAGTCAACTCCCTCGGTCATTCTCATTTTTCCCCCTCCATTGGCTTTTATTAAATGCATTTTTTTCCAATCGAATACACAACGAATTCCTGACGTTGGCAATCAGTATAACGACAATAGAAAGTACCAGTTTAGTAGAATGGTTGATCGGCCCGACCCGGAAGGAACCCGATGAGCACGAGTTGACCTACATCCGGTGTAAAGCCAGTGAGCCAGATTGTCATGTGTATAACGTTTGTAACTCACTCATACATCCACAAAATACCTGTCCCGTTTTGGTCAGAGTAATACCCAGTGCGGTTATCAGGCTCACGACCGCACCAACCTCCGCACTCGCTGTCATTCCCTATTCATTGCTTCATCACCCGGCGACTCCATATTTCATCCAGCCTCATTACCCCAATGCGACTGCTAAAAATGCTTAACAATATTTACTCAAAATTGCGTGTACCTGAGAAAAAAAGCGATCTTTTCTCTCAGAGATAATTTTATGATGAAATATCAATACCAATTGGTAATTTTTCATCGACAGAATTAATAAAAAGCAAAAAATCTGAAAAAAACACGAGAGAAAATTCTTAAAATAATTTTCCTCTCGTCTAGTCCCTTGAATTAATTAAAAATCGAAGGCGACTCGGGGGGAAAAAAGTTTGAGGTCTTGGGGTTAACGGTGGAAAATATAAAAAGCTCAGATATATCGATCCCGACGTCAAGAGACCGCCAAACTATATTCCAGAGAACATGGGTCCTTCCGTTTATTTCCTCCGCGTCCTCTTCCTCTCTCTCTCTTTCTGGCACTCACCGCAAGGCTTTTCCCTGAAAATTTCATTGCATCCGGGTAGCAGTTGAGGCAGAAAAATACGTCTGACTTGGAAGGAATTATCTTTTGAATTTATATGGGGCGGACTAGGTTTTTTTACCGTCAATATTTTATTTTCACACGGGGACGCTTCTGGTGATACCATTAAACTGTTACGGGGGCCAGTATAAAAATGTCGGGGGGGAGGAATTGGTGACTCGAGTTCGAAGGGTGACGGGTTGAAGGAGATAACCCAGAGATTACCATGACTCAAAAAAAAATGCAGACATTTTTTTACAAACAATTTTAATCCTTTCATTTTTAATTCCATTTTTGTATTTTTCAATAACTAATATCTTATATATAAACGATAGGTAATTTCCCTGATGAAGAATTCTCGCAAGGAAACGCCGGGAATTCCATTAGACGAAATTTCAAGCGGGTTCCACTTGGTAAAGACAAGAGGATGGAAAAAAAATTGTTAACATATTTTTGTTGCACGCAGAGAAGGCGCTTTGCTCTGAAAGCTCTCGGGGAGAGCCGCCAGAATGAAGAGAGAATGGAGGCGTGTGTAATAAGCAACAATGAAGTACCAAAGAGGGGAAGCAGAAGCCTCCGCTCCTCTGATCCACTGAGCATTCGAGTATTTCGAATATTTCCCAGCGCTCGAATTCTAATTAAATTCAGTTACTTTCTACTCTGTTGTTTCTTCATACTGCTCACTCAATCCCTTGGCTCACTCTTAACTCGGTAAACTCTTGAGCGTCTTCAAAGGTGAAGTATAGACTCTCCTAGCCCTCATCTTCTCCCATCTGCTAATTGATGTGTACTAAATATTAAAATTTATGAATTTTAATTGGTCAAAAGAATTCGTTATCGTAAGAGAAATTTAATTTGTCAAGTGTTTTCAGGTGTTCGCTTCTCTTTATTCGCCACATATGAAAAAATAGCCAATGGAAATTACAAATTGAATAATTAAATTACTACATTATTATAGTTTTTAAATGAAAAAAAAAAATAAAAAAACAGTGAAAATACCGGTGGAGAAATTTTTATGGAAAACCTTTCAATTACAAAAATTAACTGAATATAGAATGAGCGATTAAACATTTCAACTTGTAAATAACATTTATCCATTTTATTAATGACTCTTGTTTATCCACTCGAAGCATTTCTAATTCCCTAAAATGTTTCGTTTGATTCCAGCCGAGTGGAGGAGCTGATAATCCAAGGAGAATAAACTTCCAATCGAATGAACTGAGAATGCGAGACAATTCACGTCTACCCGTTGGTGATGGTGTACCGCGAACAATGCTGGTTGCCATTGTGCCATTTATTCTGGTACTTGCATCGATCCAAGCCGGTAAATTTCATCTAAAAATGCCTTGATAATTATGAAAGTAGAGGAGTAGTCATTGTTTGCTTTGCCCTTATCCTGGCTGAGGAGCGCGCCGGCTTAATTTAATTAACAACGTCTTCTCAATTTACAAAAGGGATAGGTGAGAGAAAAGAAATTGCGTCTTCTGAGGCTGGTCTATCACTCGCGCCTTTGAATTCTTCTTCCTCCCACTCGTTTCATCGGTTTCCAGTGGCTGTAATGAATATGAACAGCCGCTGATCCCTCGTACATTTTCTAAAATTATTCCAACTCATCGTCCCAAGTGCTTCCACACGGAAGTAGAGATGATTAGTGGGTATCAATAGTGAATGGGCTCAGGTGGAGATGGAGAGTGCAGGGCACTTGTCGCGGGCGTGGGGACAAGGTAAAAATAAACCCGGGAGTCCAGATAACGGTTTCTTGTATCCTACTGCCACACTTTACCGTTTTCGTTTACCTGAGCGAGCCTGCGAATCACTATCAGTGCGTAATATCATTTTTTTTTCTATAACGTAATGGTAAATCCGTTGTTTATTTGCTTATTTTGTCAATAGAAAAATTAATTTTTGACTTTCCTCGGATTTTGGCCGAAAATCAAAGGGAAAATAAAGAGCGTTTTATGGTGAAAATTCATTTGAAATAGGCGGATATTCTCTGTTTCTATTCGGTTGAAGATTCAAAATCTCACGATAGATGATTTCTATTTACGTTGACAGATGAATATTGGTTGTACATTGACAGGCATTGGATATGAGTTTTCGAATCTTTGACGGCCATAATCCGCGGCCAGTCGGTATGAGTAAATATAGGTCAAGCGATCATATGAACACTATTCTATCTGTTGAAAAATTCAATAGAAATTCACTAGAAAATTTCTACCTGTCTTTTGTGCACATTCTGTTATATATTTCGCATTAAAAAATCAGTGCATTTTGATTTTCTGTTGGTAGTTGTCTCAATTTCTTTAATCTGGACTTTTATTCCGACCTTAACGAATTATCGATCAGCCTCTGCAGTTAATTCTAAAATTACCAGTTCAATGGGGAAAAGTCAAGTCTCCGTTACTCCTTGAAAAATTCTTGTACAATTGACAGGCATAAGGCATTGGATATAAATTTGAATCTTTACTGTACATAATCCGTACAGGTATTCAAGTCAATGTGGGCAAATATAGGTCGAGCGATCGTATGAATACGTACCCCTTCTTAGCCACATCACTGGGCCGCGCTCTTGTTTCATTTTTCATTCCAATGAAATATCGAAAAACTCAATGAAAAAAATCCATGGAGCCTACCACAGCGTACGGACAAAAGATCTTTTCTCCCCTAATATTGTTATTCTCCATGGAAAACAAAAATACGGTGTAAAATCCAGTGCGTGAGAGAAAATATGCACATGTGAGTCTGCATGTGCATATCGATAAAAACCTTTATAACTCGGCAGCAGCTTGACTCGAGTGCCTGAAATACCCGTATATATCCCGTATATATTGAGATAGAGTATCTCATCTCGTTTCGCAATTTTTCTCGAATTATTTGAATAAAACTGATCAGCGTATTTTTATTATTGTTTTTATCATTATTATGATTTACTAGCAAGTATTTTATAAAGCAAAAATTGCCAACTCTGAATAGAAAATAATTTCCAAACTTGTCATCTAATGATAAGTGATTTCAGAGCCAATATTGAGAGCCCCAGGTAGATGTCCAGTTTTGACCGAGCTGAGCTCATGTCCAGCACGTGCTCCTCCCTGCTCCAGTGACTTCGAGTGCTCGAGCCCATCGGAAAGATGTTGCGAGACGGTTTGTGGTCTCCGATGTGTCCCGGGAGAGCTAACTGGCTGCGAGCAATTGGCCATAGCTGCTGGTCGACGTTCACAAACCATCGTCGGTCAATTCGTCCCACAGTGCAACAACATCACTGGTGAATTTGAGAGGATTCAGTGCGAGGCCAATGAAAAAAATTGCTGGTGTGTTGATGAATTTGGCAGCGAAGTCTCCGGCACAAGAGCACCCACCAGGGATTTCGTCGACTGCGACAATCCGAGAAGCTGTCAGGCGCATTCCTGTCGTATGTTGTGTCCTTTGGGATTTGAGGTACGCAAACCTCCAGTGAAATTTCCAACATATTCCCTCTCAATATTTCAATCAACTGAGAAATTGAAAATATTGACTTTGAATATTTTTATTCACTTTATGTTTCGGAATTTAGCAACAACTGACTCGATCACATCACATCACATCAGATAGGGATTTTTTCCCGGGAAATTCCGTCAGTTAAAAATAAAAAAATCAATAGCCAAATCAACAATTGGTGCTTTATTTATCTCTGAATACATAATCGCCAATACAAGATTAATCACTCATGAAATATTAATTCGCCACCAAAATTGTAAGATCATGTGTGTGGATTATTGATTGTTTTCCCCAGATTGACTCGTTAACTGGCTGTCCAAAATGCGAATGTCGTGATCCCTGCAAGCAAGTGACATGCCCCGGCTCCGGTCAGACCTGCGAGCTAGTGGAGGCGCCGTGCGCCCGCCCCCCGTGTCCCCCTATTCCCAGCTGTCGCAGGGCAAAATCACTGGCTACAATTTGTCCCGCGGGTGAGCCCCTCCAAATAACAGATTCACCCCGTCCCTTCCTCTGCGGCGACACTCCGGGAAAGCCAAATTGTCCGCCCCTTTACCGCTGCCTGGTCCAGCCAGCCGCCGAATATGGAGTTTGTTGTCCCTCGAGCCTTCGCCTTCAGCGTCCAGGGACATGTCCGACAATAGAGGAGCCAGCGGACTGCGGTACCTCCTGTGAACACGATTTGGATTGTCCAGGTCCCCAGAAATGCTGCTCCAGTGATCACTGCGGGGGACGGGTGTGCGCCTTTGCCACTGGCTTGAGCTCATGCCGAAAGAATCGAATGTCTGCTGAACTCCTGAGCATTTCTGAGAAGGAGGGACGGGGATACATACCCCAGTGTACCGACAACGGCGGCTACAATGCCCTCCAGTGTTCGAGAAATGGTCTCGTGTGCTGGTGCGTCGATACCGATGGGAGAAAACTGTCGGGGACAATGGGACCAGCGGAGAATGTCACCTGCGAGGAGGCTAAACCGAGGGCTCGGGCTCTCGACGCCTCGTGCCCCCTTCAACAGTGCGCGCAGGTCTGTCAGTATGGGTTCAAGGTTGACGAGAGGGGATGCTCGACGTGCGAGTGCGATGATCCCTGCCAAGGGTGAGTATCACTTGTGTCTAAATTCAAATGCAACTTCTATATAATTAGTCAATTAGTTTCACTGTACTGTCAATGAAAAAACGCAACAAGATGATCCTTCCATGTGAAATTATCCACTACCATCATGTTTTACTCAGGTACAGCTGCCCAGAAGACCAGCAGTGCAGCCTCTCCCGTGAGACAGGTTGTCCAGACTTTCTCTGCCTTACTCGACCGATTTGTCGGCCGAAGAAAACCTACAAGAATCCCTGCACCGTCGGTGGACCGCTGTCCGACGAAAACGGCACCGTCATCTTCTGCTCCCAGAACTCTACCTGTCCCCAGGGTCACTCATGCACACCAATCACCAGCTCACTCTCCTCGGTCTGCTGCTCCAAGGGCAAAAACCTGACAAAATCCCGCCGCGCACCCACCATGTGCGAATATTTAAGAAACTTCACCGAGCGTATGGAAGGCACTCGTTCCGGGATGACTCTGGCCCTCCCCCAACCCGACTGCCTCCCGAATGGTGCCTACAGTCCCCTCCAGTGCTCAAACTCCACCTGCAACTGTGTCAATTCCCAGGGAGTTGTAATTCTCCGAAACATAAATCGAAAAATTCAAAATTGCTCCGAGATTAGCGCCATAACCTCCGAATCTTGCGGGGAATCCCCGAATTGTTTCGTCAAGTGTCTCTACGGTTACGAGGTGAACGCGAGTGGCTGTAGCGAGTGCAGCTGCCGTGATCCCTGCGCAGAGGTTACCTGCTCAGCTCGGGAGGTCTGTACAATGGTAGACGTGAACTGCGGAGAGGGACACAAGTGCCCACAGGTGCCGGCTTGTCTGCCGTCCACCAAAGCGGGTCAATGTCCCTACTTGGTGCCGAGTTCGTCGAGCTGTGAGGTCCACTGTAGTACAGATCACGAGTGCTCGGACGCTCAGAAATGTTGTTCAACAGGATGTGGCACGCAATGTGTGACTCCAGTGGTGGCCACTGGTTGTCAGCATGCCCGGGCACTGGCTGAGCATGCGGCGCGGGAGTCGGGTGAGCCCGCCCGAAGACTCTACATCCCCAAGTGCGATGAGAAGGGTCGATTTGAGCCGGTCCAGTGTCACCTAGACACCTGCTGGTGTGTCGACGAGGAGGGAAGAGAGGCGGCTGGTACCCGAGTACCAAATGGCCTGCGGCCTACCTGCAGCACTCCCTTAATCTGTCCAGACATCAAGTGCGAGCTGAACTGTACTGATGGCTTTGATCTTGACCTCTTGGGCTGCCCCATCTGCAGCTGCCGGAACCCCTGCAAATCGGTCAACTGCAGGGGCCCTAATGAGGCCTGTCGAATGGTCGAAGTCGCCTGCAGCATTCCACCCTGTCCTCCTGTACCTGTCTGTCTCCCCAAAAAGGACAATCCCTGCCCCAGTGGAGCGCCTCTGATCACCCAGGATGGCATTGCCGCTATCTGCGGCCCCCACGGCCACCACTGCCCCTCTACTCACAAGTGCGAGCTGTCTCCACTCGACGAGTACGCCGTTTGCTGTCCCAAACCGCGTGATGTCTGCTTCGAACCACCTAAATTCATCGACTGCGCTGGCCAATCGAATCTATCCTTCAACGACACCCAACGCTGGTATTTCGATCCTGAGAAGAACGAGTGCAGAGCCAAATCGGGATGTTCCATTGGACACAATGACTTCTCTAGCAAGCTCGTTTGTGATGATGTCTGCCCGGTGTTGACGGCCTGCGAGTTGCAGAGGGAGAGGAATCTCAGGAATTCTCAGCGAATAAAGCAGTCCTCTTTCCTGCCCAGGTGTAATCCGGATACCGGAGCCTGGGAGCCTGTTCAGTGTCTCGAACATGTGGGAGTTTGCTGGTGTGTCGACAAGAAGGGAATTGCCCTCAAGGGCTCTCTAGTTCGGGGGAAAGAGCCCAAGTGTAATTTCAGACAGGCCAGGAAGGGTAGAGGACCCATCGAGACTTCGGAGACCATCGAAATCGACAGCTGGATCGATCCCGAGTTCAAGGTTTACATGAATAATGTCGAGACGGCTATCAGGCGAATCATTACGACCAGATGTGAAGCCATGAGGGAACGCGGCCATGTGCCGACCACTTGCGATCAGGATGGACAGTTCGAGCCGACTCAGTGTGCAGGCGGCACTTGCTGGTGTGTTGATGAGGCCGGCAATCAAGTTGTTGACTCCGAACCCTTTTACAAGGACACAAGGCTCTGCGATGTGACACCCGTTGAAGCTGTTGAAGTCACGCTGAGGTTTCCTGGACATTTTGTCAGCGAGGACAGCAATCAATTTACACTCGCCATCAGGGATCTACTTAGGGATCTTGGAGCTGTCATCAAGGATGGGATCGCTGTTGAGCTAGATCTTGACTCTGCTATTATTGGCTTTGAGATTACCGGCAAAAACAAGGTGGATGTGGCTTTTCATCTCGAGGAGCTCACCAGGAACAGGAGTCTTACTGTTCTGGGGGCCACTGCCGATGCCACTACTTCCAGGTTCATTCACAGACCTATAGACCTTCATAAAGAGAATAAGATGATGGCACTGAGGCAAAAAGAAGCCGTCAGCGAAGCGGAAATGGCCGTCTTCAAGACCACTACTGTCGTACTTGTGGTTACTGGCACTTTCATCATTGGCAGTCTTGCTGCTTTAATTGGAATTTATCGCAATAAGGTGCATACAATTTTTCTTTTAGATAATATGGGCAATGGACCTACCTGTTGATGATGCCACTTGGAATTGAACAATTCTAATGGTTTTCAAGTGCAAAATTTGACAAATTAACAAAACAAAATTACTTATCTTGAAAAAGATTTACTACTAATGTAATAATGTTTGATTGTTGGCTTTTCTCCAGATAAAGACTAGATATTGCACTCCACAATCGTCTCCAAGCCATGAAGAGTCATTGGCGAGCACTGAGAAACCTGTTTACATAATCTCCAGTCTAGAGAAAGAGAATTCTCGGGATTCCAGTAGACAACTCGAGGAAAACATCCAGAGCATCCAAATTAAGCACATCACTGATCCTTAAGGAAATGTCTCTCTTTTGTATAAGAAAAAGAGTCGTCAAGTATTTAATAATGCTTTCGTACTCCAATCATTATTTATTGAAACTCTAGGTAGAGTATGAGCATGAGTGTGTGTGTAAGTATATTGGTTAATTCGATCGAGAAATTATGATATATTGTGAGTGCGTCCAACTTTATTGCAATGTGGGGAAAAATTAAGAAGAATTGTAATTCTATCGGACTCTGCACGTTACGTTTCCTTACGTTACGTTTCCATTTCTTCAATGAATTAATCAAATTTCATCATTACGCAAAGTTAAATGAGGAGCTGAACCTCATGAGGTAAATATAATTGCCCCCTCATTTTCTTTCCTTACGAACCCAATGAATCATTCATACTTCTCGAATGACTCATTATTAGTTAAGATAATTACTCGGATTAATTTATCATCCAGACTATTGGATTTGAAATGAGTATGGCGAATTGACAGTCAGATGTGATACTTTAGTCAGTTAAATCCGAGATAATTACCGAATATTTCTACTTCCCTTAATTCCCTTAATAAGTATTTATTTATTTATATTTGTAGATTTTTCTTTTTCATTTTTTTCTGTACGTTTTTTTTATTCACATATTTGACAGGCTTTTGATGCCCATGGAATGGAGAATTTCGTCTTCAGCCTCCGGTGCTGTCAAAAATCCGTCGAATGTCATTTAGTAGACGCGTATCGTGTACCCACAAATATAAGAACAAAGTGATAGGAGTTAATTAAGTAAGAGACACTTTGCTAGGAAAATTCTTTTACTCTTGAATACAAATCATTATTAAACAATTGTAGTGTATATTATTTATTTCACTAATACTATGGCGAACCTATAATAAACATTAGTAATAATTGATTAGATTTTTCAGTGTTTGTTTTGTATTTTCAGTAGACCAATCGCGTGGAAAAACAATTGTTTTCACATACTTAAATGCGACAGATCATGTCTTCCTCGGCGGGTAGGAGGTCGCAGAATAATTCGATAAACCTCTCAAAAGGACACAATTCCCCACAACCGGCTATTTTTAACGGCCTCCTCTTTGCCGGAATTCCGAGATAGTAATTTATCTGTAAGAGAAAAAATACTCGTCTCATGGAAATCGATAAACTGGCGATTGATACTTACTGTGATGTAATATTTATCGCCATTCCCCAGCAAATCAACGAAGATCGCGCTTGTGTATTCCGGCGCGTGAGGCTCATAAACACCCAAGAATGCTAGTACTGTGGAAATATTAATATCGTGACCACTTAATAACACCATTTTTCGGTCTGAACTGCCAGTCCCTTTAACTACAGCCAACATATTATCGATAAAATTCTTTAAAATTCTTCCTGAAAAATTTCAGAGGACTATTATTTATTTAATTTCACTCAATTCTATTGATCAAGTCATTTTTTTTTACAGATGAAAAAAAAATGAATACAATTTTTTTCAACAGCCAAAAATTTATCTGAGTATAATGAAAATTTGACGAATGTTACCGCCACTCAGAGTTCTCAGCTTCTGATTATGACTAAGGATTTCATATGTTTTAGCTGTGCCATCCAATAACATTCCATCTGGAAAAATTCCGGATGACCATTCGGGAAGCTCAAGTCCCATGGAGCGGAATGACATTAATCCGTGATATATGAAGTACAAATGAGTTGTTCCATTCACTGACGCCCCTGTCCACTCAGAGAGATTTTTCCAGAAGCCACTGAATTTTTCAACCTCCTCTCGAATCTCCGGGAGCCTCTGCACCTCTTGGTACTCATTTCGGAATCTTTTGAGCGTCAAAATAAATTCGTACTTATTATTTTTATTCTTATAGGAAAAAATTGATAAAAAATTGCAAATCTGTTGAATTTTTTCAATGGAAAATCTGATGGAATTCCAATAGAATTGTTAACAAATTGCCCCGAATTTAAATTCAATTTTGTCACGCGTGTCTCACTCTGAGCAATCGAAGAAAAAAATCAGATCGTCTTCACCACGCGGTGCGTAATCCATAATAACTGGCTGCCAATTTAGTGTTGAATTCCACTTTTGAACTGCTGCAGGAGGAAAAATAGCGGCCATCACCATCTGCAAAGTCATTTTAGCTCGGTCGGATTCACTGCTACGCGCAAATACCGTCCGAGGATCATAAACATCTCCAAGGAATTTATTGTACATTGTACGGATATGCCGGCCAAGTATGTACGCCCGTCGTTTGCCTATCTGCGGAGGGAATAGAAAATTAGTCGTGCAGAAGTCGAAGAGTATATTCACACCATGTAATGAGAGAAATACATTTCTCAGAACCTCTACCACTGATTATAACTTATCAACTTGTAATTGTGATAATTTTTTTTTGACATGACACAATGACCCCAGCGAGAGGGGGTGATACCTGCATTGGTCAGTTGTCCATAGCTGAGAGGGTAGAAAGCCATTTCAGAATATAGACTCGTCGGAAAATTTTCATAGCCATTGTTGTCCGGAGTTCTGTCTCCATGTCGAAAAATCTGGAATTATCGTTTTTAGGAACGGCATTTCTCCAAGTTGTAAACGCACACATCGTCACTAGGAATATTCAGTGTGAGAATGTGAGAGAAAAAAATTTCCGTAAACTCAAACATGGAAAACCAAAGCAAATTATAGTATATGAAAAAAAAATGGCAAACACTTTAGTTGATATGCAAAGGATCGATGCCACTCACCACATTGACAAATTTGTACTCTAATCCTGGAGTGTCTTTAGAAGAAAAAGGAATGAAAGAGATGGAATAGCAGACGACGATTAACATCACCACAGCGCAAACAAACCAAACAATCCTCCGAATACATTTATCCAGAAGCATAGATTTTCCAGAGCACTTGGAGACGTCAGACATGATTACAGCAAAATTCACAGCAGCCGGCTATTTATTATCGAGCGATAGGACTTGATAACCGGATATTTTCATAGGATCGGTGGCTCATGATCAGCAATGTGAAAAAATTATACAATATCTCACGAACGCGTCATGCGACATTTCAGTGGCTGTCACGAGAGCGACCGGAATAAAATAAATACACATTTCACAACTCTAATCATCGACTGGTACAAATAGGGAATTAGATCAGATGATAAGTAATTTTACCATATCTATTTTGAGCTTTATGATAAACAAACATTTTAAAAAACATTTAATATAATTCTGTCCCGATGAAGGAGTTCACTGAAAAAGTATGTCCACAGCTGTTATTTTTTCAGAATGAAATTGCTTCTGAATCGACCTTGAGTCGATCAACTCAACTGTCCTCAACTCTCCCTTATCTATTCTATTGAATCATTTGTTTTACTTCAGGCGTAAACAAATGGTCGACCTCTGCAGGTCAAACAGCTGAGCTCTTCAGTCTACAGATGTGGGTCAAGTGAATGATTAAAGGTCTTGCGTTTTTGGAAATCAGTATGCAGTTTAAATTTTCTCGCTGACTCCTCGACGTGCATGGGCCACAATGTGAGAATGTGTTTATTAAAAAAATGTGGGTTTAATGAGGATATTTGTACTTTTAAAAATTTTTATTTACTCTCTATCCATTAGGAGGCATCCAACCAATCAGTCAGGTATTGGCATTTGGCTGGGGTGACGTCGCCAAGGTCACAGCAATTTTTCCGGACCTGCATAACAATGAATGACAATTTGTGCCTTGATCATTTCAATAAGAGATATATCAAATAAAATGTTTCTTCTTATTTTTATTTCCGCAGGTCCTCAAAGACTCATGCTCAATGAATCAACAAAAGAAACTCACAGGACAAAGTCCGCAAGGAGTGATGATAAGTCCTGGTGACTTGACGATAGGTGTTATAGCCCGATAGAGAGTGTTGCCATCCCCGGAGACGATCCTCTCGACCTTGCCATCGTAGACCAGAGTATTGAGTATCATCTCCAGGTCCTCAACGGAGAGTTTGACTTTGCTGATCCCCAGATCAGAGATGAACTTCCAGACTTCCTTGGAGGAGGCGAAGGTGACATTCCTGGCGGCGATGGGCCCGCCCCTGGAGCCCTTCATCTCCTCCCTCTTAAGCTCAAGGAACCTGTAGCACTGCTGGTTCAAAACATCCACGAACTCTGCCTCGAAGTCCTGGTCCTGGTACCAGGCGCCGCCGGTGACTGATCTGTCGGGGGTCTGATTGTACAGCATGTAGACAACTTTTCTGCCAGCAGCCACTGACTTGACTGCTTTTATCAGTTTCTTGCTCTCTAGACTCTTGATTATTTTTCCTGTCTGGGTCACTGGAAGATTCGCCTTCCATCTGACGTCTCTGCTCCAGATGCCCTTGTTACCAGCTGCTTCAATTATGGAGTAGACTATTTTCTCCTCATTGTCAGCTCCTTTAGCACTGGAGACTTTCAAGCGGTAGAGGAGGCTCGTTCCCTTCCGTAGGACCACTATCTGACCCTGTTTGAGGAGCTTGTTGAGGGCTGAGGCCTTCTCAGCTGGCTCCAGGTGCGGCAACTCCTGGGAGATGTCTGCGTCGGTCAATCCTGCGGCGTTTGCCTGCGCCAGGGCAATTATCCTGTTGGCATTACATTATTTCAGTCGGTATTCTCGGAGTCGACGGTTGAAAGATTAAAGAAAATAGAGTCACCTTTAGGTTTCACTCTTTTTATTCCACATCATTAAAAAGAAATCATTTTAACTCTTGACAAAAAAAGTAATTAACTTCTGCACAAATTTTGACATACATTTTTGCGGAGTTCCCTATTTTTTTTTTGAGAAAAGTAAGTGAAATTTCTACTTGAATTAGTCATTAATTCACGTAAAATGGCATAACAATAAATTAATTGTGACGGAATCATAAATGAAGAAACAACTGATTTGATGTAATGATTTGATGATCTAGAGTAGAGGTTGGATTTTTAAAGAAGAAAGGACGAATTGTAAATTCTTACTTTTGTTCAATAGAATCCACATTTTTTGTGAGAGAAGTGCCCGGTTGGGGATCATCAACATCCTCAGCCTCCATATCCATCAGCTAACAATTGTCTCGCGTAACAAAAAAAACACAAAAATAAGGAGAATGTCGCGATTGTTGTTCAATATTGGAGCGCCTTGGGGAACACACATGGAATTGACCCCTATAACATAACCTCAAATATACTAGTCAACAGCTCCAATGATTCTTCCTTTAATTTTTTTTCCCTCATCTCAAGTCAAATAATGGAAGATCATGAGGAGGATGAGACTCTAGAGCTCGGTTCGAGGACGTGGAATCGAGTGATGGAACCTGTCTCAAAGGTATTTCAATAAAAAAAAATAGTCAAATCGGAGTTTATGAGAATAACCAAAAAGATAAATCATGATAATTTTAATTATCTCTCCCTCTCCAGACGGGATATCGAGAGGGCATTGACGAGGGTTCGCAGGAGGTCCTCCAATCGGACTTCGACGTCGGTTACGAGGATGGCTTCAAGGCAGCCTTTATTCTCGGAAAATACAAAGCCCTCGCAGCCCAGAATCGCCAGAAAAATTGCCCAGAGATTGAAAAAATCCTCCAGGTAACGCGACGAGGAGAATGCTACATCTGTAAATTAGAATCTTCAGGGGAAGTGAATCAATTTGATTCCCCTGCAATCATCAAAGCCCATAAAGACCACGTAACTAAAACAATTCACAAATTGAACGAATATTTTTCCCCGCCTCTTGCGGAAAAGAACGTAAACATCGAACAATTAACATTACCGTGACATATTGTGGGAATAAAGCAGAAAAAAAATCGGTGATCGATGAATTGGACTGGTCAATTAGAACAATTAATTCCTTCCATTTTATTAAACGTACGAATACACATTGCTCACTCCATGATTAATCGAAAATTAGGAAAAAAAAAAATATATATATATCAAATGATGAATATTTGAGAATTGAATGATCTAGGATTTTACAAGTAGAGGCCCTCAGGCGAGCCCTCTTTTTTCCTGTAGAGCACACTCTCCTTGGATTTTTTGAAATCGTCACTGGTGACCTTCATGCGTCGTTCTCTGAGCGCCATGAGACCAGCCTCAGTGCAGATTGCCTTGATATCAGCCCCGGAGAGATCGTCCTTCGACATAATGAGCTCTCCGAGGTTGACATCTGGTGCCAGGGTCATTCTGCTGGTGTGAATGCTGAAGATTCGACGTTTCGTCTTCTCATCGGGCAGTGGAAACTCAATTTTTCGATCTATACGACCTGGACGAATGAGGGCTGGGTCCAGTGTCTCAATCCTATTCGTTGCCATCACTACCTTTACATCTCCACGACTGTCGAAACCTGAAATGAGAGAATATTCAATGAAAATACCTTCTTTTACTTTTTTTTTTGCTATAATTCAGTCAACAAGTAGATAATTCGTTAACATATTGTATCAATAATGTGTTTACCATCCAATTGATTAAGAAGCTCGAGCATGGTTCTCTGGATTTCCCTCTCACCTCCGGAGTTGCTGTCGTACCGTTTCGTTCCCACAGCATCAATTTCATCGATGAAAACGATGGAGGGCGCGTGCTCTTCGGCAACTCTGAAGAGCTCCCGAACGAGTTTGGGTCCATCCCCGAGGTACTTCTGGATGAGTTCAGATCCAACGACCCGGAGGAACGTCGCCGAAGTCTGATTGGCCACTGCCTTCGCGAGAAGAGTTTTTCCCGTACCCGGAGGGCCGTAGAGGATTACTCCCTTGGGGGGCTTGATACCCATCTCCTCGTAGTACTCCGGATGCGTCAGGGGTAATTCTACGGACTCTTTTATCTCCTGAATCTGAGTATCGAGACCTGTGCAGAAATTCATTAATTCATTTCATTGAAAATAAAAGCACTTGGAGGGGAAAAAAATAATAACAATAACTTGCTATTGGCAAGTTAGAAATAATTATTTCTACCTCCAATATCAGCGTAAGTCTCCTGGGGGGCTTTCTCCAGTTTCATAACCGTCACCATGGGGTCGGTGTCATCCCCTAGAACGCCCACAACTGCGTGAACCTTATGATTGAGGAGAACTGAACATCCAGGCTCCAGCTGATCCTTATCTACAAACGACAGGATAGAAACGTAATGCTCGGATCCAACAGACGTCGAGACAATGGCATGATTGTCATCGATGATCTCCTCGAGAGTTCCCACAGACATGGGTGTACCCCTCAGATCGTCCACCTTCGACCTCTCCTCCTCATTCTTTTCCTCCTGGGGCTTCAGTCTCTCCTGATTTCTAATAAACTCCTCCTCCATGAGAAGGTAATCCTTTATTCTCTCGAGTTTCAGAAGCTTCAATCGACATCTGGTGTGTGGAGTCACTTGTGGCAGCTTCAGAGCTACATCTGGACCCTTTGTTCGGCGCTTCTTCTTCCCCACGCGAGTGGGAATTGGAGGCTCGTACTTCTTCTTCTTGTCTTTGTCATCCTTTTTGTCGCCTCCTGTACCGCCTGCTCCCGACTGATTCTGACCCTGAATTTTTTTTCATTGGATTCAGTTCAGTAGAGGTTTTACAACATATTCTCATATTTATTACATTATATTATTATGAATTGATAAAAATCGCTCGCGGAGTATTATCATTAGTAGGAATTTTTCCAATCCTCTGGAGAATATTTACAGTGTCTAATAATGGATATTCATTTGAACGACATTTATTTTCACCTTAGAATCAATAAAAATAACAATTATCGACAATTTTTTATTTATCATAATCAACTCCTTAATTCATTACACTGTTTGGGAAGTAGCAAATGTGTCGGATAACCTCTGAATCGTTCACTCGGTTCACCCGTTAAAACTAATTGGTTGCATTTGGAATTGTGGAATATCAGGGAAATATTTTGCAGGCAAGTTTTACGATTATTTATTACAAGTGAAATTTTTATTTTAGCCTGAGTACTTTTGTTCAGACTTACCATTCCCTTTTCAGAGCTTTTGACAGTCAGAAATCACAAGTCACCCACCAGAAGCAATGCTACAAACTGAAAGTGTATGAAGAACAGATGGACAAGTTTCGGGTGAAGAGCGTCTCCGTCGCGCGGACGCTCGAGCGCTCCCTGCGAATTCTGAGGGGAGACCCGGGATTACGTTCGAATGATGATTTGAATGAGAGAAATATCCCGCTGAATGACTCTTAGATATGTATCCACTTGATTTTTTCATTTTTTTCAAATCAAACTCCAAGAAGTTGGGAAATTCCAGCCCAAGGTTTTTCTCACAGAAAAACTCTATAAAGTGCCTTGTCTGAATGATGTTTGAATTATCTCTAAATCTACAAAAAATTGAGGAAATTTTCCAGCTGTTCTTTCCCCTCGAAAGAACAGCTAGATAAAAAAAAATACTTTTTTTCTTTGTACAGCAAAGCCTCACAGAGTTGTAGATCCCATGGAAAATTGATGAGCCTCAGTCTATCATTACCAACACCTACAGTTGAAAAAATATTTAATTTCCTCGAGGTCTCGGTGCACGTCAATCACCTCCCTCGATGATGTAGAGTCGATCGAAGGGGGAGCTCATCAGTTCAAAGTGTGATCTGAGGTCAGGTCACCACAATAAACCAGAATTATTTCTCACTTGTTCACTGGCACCATGGCATCAATTGACAAGGGACGATTGCCCATGAAGGTAACATATTTTTTTTTATCCTGCGTTGGTTTCGGTGTCGCTGAGAGCAAGCAAGATCGACGATTACTAAACATTTCGTTGTCTGCATTTTTCCTGTTGAGCGCGTCGTCGATCTACTTTGCAGTGACAAATTTTTATATCAATTGGAGACGAGGAGTTATTTCTGTGAGATTAATTTAGCCTGGAATAGTCAAGAAAATTAATTAAAATTCAATTGTGTAAATGAAAATTTTCTCATCAGGAGACAATTGCCGCTTCGTTTCCTCTTTTGACGGCGAGTCTCACTAATTTCAAACTTATTCTATTCACTTTACAACGAGCCCCCTACGAGCATCTTCTACGATTAACAAATGACACTATCTGGGTACAATCGTTCACAGATTACGGAGAAATAGTGTTGAAAAATTGCCAGCGTCGGGCGGAGTTATTTTTGTTCATCTTCGTCATTCTGGGACATGCCTCGGGAGCTGGCTGGATAATCGAGCCGCTAGTCCGTGAGGGAACATTGTCTCTCCACTCTACACTGAGTAGAGGGAGAGAAAAATTTACCTGGACTTTATCAGGCTTTACTTTTTTCAGTGAACAGCATGGAGAGTAACAGCAGCCATCGACATCTGCCTACTGAAGTGATAATTGGAGTTCCCCTCTATGTGTCCCCCAACTACGAAATTTTTTTTGCCATCAATGTAAGTACTTCCAGGATTAAAAGTCATAATTAATAAGGCCCGGGTGATGTAGCCCCATCCAAAAGTTATCTAGATTGTTGTTTGTTTGTTTTTTTTTTAATTTTTCATCCACAAATAAATTTGGAAAAATAAAAAGATTTTTGTTTCTAGTAAATCAAATTTTTGGCGTAAGTTTGCAAAGTTTGCAATGCACCCTCGTGCCAGCAATCTAATCTCATTCGAGATGATAATTACAAATTTTAATAAATATTATTCATTAAAGTGGAGGTCTTCTTTCGAAGGCCCCAGCGCCTTTTGAATAATTTATGTAATTTCAATGCGCAACAATTTTTTACTCTCCAAGCCTCCCAATGCCAATTAAACCAGTACTTTACACTTGATGAATTCAAATGATGACAATTTATTCCAGGCACTGGGAATTTATATTATAACAATCTTGTACTTCTGCTTCGATTATTACCTAGTTCTGGTGAATATATTCGTGGTGGGTCAGTTTGAAATCCTCAGACAAAGATTTGAGACGATTTACTCAGCGAAATCAAGCTCATCAATAATTGACAGTGATTATAATGAAAAGACGAATCAAAGACAGGATTCACCTGTTGACTGTATTCTACGAGAGTTCAAGAGCTGCGCAAAGCAACATCAATTTTTGATTTCTCTCTTGAACGAGATTGAGAGCATTTATAACATCATGAATTTGGTGCAAGTGCTCATGATGAGTTTGATCATCTGTATTGTGGGATATCCAATGCTCATGGTACGTGACCTTGTCAATTAATGAAAAAAATATATATACCGAATTTATGGAGGGAACACTGAGGGGGGAAATAAATCCTTGCGAGAGAATCTTTAAGTGTCAATCATCTAGTAAATCTTGTGATCAAATTTTTTTTTCACAATTCATTTTGTCGTATGGTCTGTAAAAAAAAAGCAGACTAAACTAAAGAAATTTTATTATAAGTAATAATTTTATTGAAGCCTGAAAGTGCTTTGACAGTTATGAAAAATGGAGTATTCATCAGCAGTTGTCTAATTCAGCTACTTACCTTCACACTTTCCTGTCATGACATTATGATCGCGAGTGCGGCTCTCGCCGATGGAATTTATTTCTCGGGATGGTACCACGAGAATCATTCTGAGGCGGGACGATTATTATCGAAAAACTTTATGGTCATTTTGAGGAGGTGCCAGTGTCCGTGTTATCTCACAGGATGTGGATTCTTTCCTGTTACCCTGGATACTCTGAAATCGGTGACTATTGAGTTCACTGTACTGTATCTGGAGACATTTTTAATTCTATTACTCTCACAGATTCTCACAACTGCTTTGTCGTACTTGACCTTGATGAGGCAAAGCATGGAGCGGTAAAGGATTTACTTGCGAGTAAGAGCTGCATGAACGATGATCCCCAGGAAATTTCGCGGTTCCAAAATAGTATGAAAAAAATAGGACAAAATGGACACTGGAAATCATCTCAAACAGAAAGATACAATCTTTGGTGTGAAAGAAAAAATGTTCAGTCTCCATTTTGTCCCCATCTCTCCCTACATTAGTTTTACGTTTGTAATATACAAATGTTGCGATGAAGAAATAAACATTTTCAAGATATTATAGACGTCTAGGCTGACCGGTCTTATCGTTTCCTTGGCGCGAATCATTCGCACCATTATAGTGGAAATATTTAATATGATTTTCCAGTGTTCGCAAGTTGTAGTGGATGAAGTAATGAATTGTCTTGTAACAGCTGCTGATAGTCCACGCAATTGTGAAATATTGATGAGCCTTTGTCTATGATGGCTGCAACAGAAAAATTCCTCCCTCTCGCGCTGTCAATCATCTTCGCCGGTGAGACCTGGGGGCGCCAGAATTGATCAAGGGGATGTAATATACCGCGGAATTTTATCACACATCGGCCTGTGTCTGTTTCGTTATGAGGTCAGAAATGAAGGAAGTGTGGCCCATGAAATTGACGTATTTCTTCTTATCCTGCACCGGTTTTGGCACAGCGACAACCAAAAATCAGAGGATTTTACTGAATATATCACTGGGGGTCTTTATAATAATGAGTATCATTGCGATGCTCGTGGTGGGGGGAAACTTTTGTTATGATATTAAAACAGGCAGTGACAGTGTGAGTTATAAAAATTAGTCAGAGTATTTGTTTCCTTTCCTCACTTGTGCCCGGATTTTTTTGCCGTTTTTTTGTTTTTTATCATTTTCTCCGGTGAATTTGTCTCCCATACTGTGCACTCAGTTTAATCAGTTTATTTAAATAGTCCCAATGATTTTTCCAATTACACAACAATAAGTCAATTATTTGGAGTGTTGTGTCCTTGCAAAAATATAGTTCGACCAAAGATGAAGATGGAGGATCACTGGGACATTATTAATTAATTATTGAATTGTGTTCAGCCGAAAATTGTTACTGCACTGTTTCCTCTGGTGATAACAAGTCTCACCACCTTCAAACTAATCTCCTTCACTCTGAGACGATCGTCTTACGAGCGACTTCTGCAGACAACTCGTGAGAAATTATGGAGCCCATCCTGGACTGAGTACGGAAAAGTCGTGTTGGAAGAGTGTGGACGTCAGGCGCAATATTTCTTCTTCATATTTGTCATTGTCGGCCATTTCTGCGGGGTAACTTTCGTGGCAGAACCAATTGTGCGTGAGTAAAAAAAAAAAAGTAAAATATCAATTTCAATTGTTGTTGTTGTGTCAATAATTTTTGTCTCGGGTGCAATTTTATAAAAAATTTGACGAAAAGGTTTTAATTTTAGTAATGAGAGATAATAATATCACGGGTCCCAGTGACCGCCGACTGCCCTATGAAATAAGAATTGGTCTGCCTGGGCACGAGAGTCCCTTCTATGAAATTTTTTTTGCCATTGGCGTGAGTACACAGAGCAGCTTCTGTACTTGAAAATTATTCAATTGAATTGAGTAGCACAACGACTGGGAAACTGGGCTGTCTTAGTCCAGTTCACCACTTGATCACTGATTTTCAGATATTTTCTTCAAGGCATTTGGGACATTGGTAGTGACGATTTTGTACTTTTGCTTCGACTATTACCTCGTGCTCGTCAATATTTTTCTTGTCGGGCAGTTTCATATTCTCAAGAGTAGATTCGAGGACATTTACAGATGGGAGAAGGCCCTAGGAAGCGGTATTGGCATAAATTTTGCCCTGTGGCAATTCAAAGAGTGCGTGAAACAGCATCAGTTCCTCATCTGCCTCGTACGGGAAATTGAGAGTCTTTACACAATTATGAATTTGGCCCAAGTGCTTCTGTACAGTTTCATCATTTGTCTTGTTGGCTATCAGTTACTTATGGTGAGTGCAACGCAAAGAGAAAAGTGCAAAAGTGCAAGGCCCAAGCAAACGGAATTTCATGAGCTAAATTTTTTTGGATTTTTTGTTTTTTTTTCACGTTCCTCAATTATTTATTTTCCAATCATTTATGAATGATTTATATTATTCAAGGCTACAACAGTATATCCTATAATCAAGTACAGCTCGTTCTTGGTCGGTTGTCTCCTCCAGTTATTCACCATCACCTTAACTTGTCACAACATCAAAATCGCTAGTCAAGATCTAGCGAGTGGAATATATTGTTCGAACTGGTATTGCCAGAATTTTTCCAAGGAGGGCCGAACATTGTCCAGGAACTTTATCCTAGTCTTCATGCAGACGCAGTACGCGTGCTGCTTAACCGGATGGGGCTTCTTCCCCATCACACTGGACACCTTGAAATCAGTAAATATGCTTCAACTTAAATAAGCTAGTCTATCAATATAAAAATAAATTTAAAAAATCTACTCTCCTACAATTCTATTATTTTCTCAGATCGTCACAACAGCATTTTCGTACCTGACATTGATGAGACAGAGCATTGAATAGATCCTCCATATTTGTGATGATTATTATTTGCAATGATTACATGTCATTTTAATTCTCAACAATTTTATTGAATGAAAAGAAAAGAACTCTGAGAATTCAATTCTCAGCAGAATTATTTCCACCAGGATTAAATGACCTTTCACTTCATTAGCTGATCACATCTTGACTAATAATTATTAATGGCTATGGTTGTTCAATAAAATACTCTGTCATATTTGATACTAAATCAGTTTATTTTTATATTATAAGCACTATAAAAATTGGTCAAATAATTTTTCAAAAGGTCAGGAATTAATCATTCTACCATTCATCATACAGCTTCCTTATCAGTCTCATCAGATCGATTCTTCTTTTTTGCTTTTAAACCGCTGAGTTCGTTGGGGTAATTTCCGGATGGGGGTTCATTGTACTCGTTCCAGGATTGCACCTCAGCAGTCCCCCAGAATTGGTAGGCTAGTGCGCTGATTGTCAGATTTGCCGCCGCTATCATGAAGACGAGACGCCACTGGTCTGTTGTTTGCTGGAATGCAGATAAAATAGTGATAAGTGATTGGAGAAAAAAGAAAAAAAAATAAAAGATAATCCAAATTGAATAAATAATTAGAGTAAATTTTCATAAATACGAGTTGATGATTACTCGGTGATTAGTGAGAATTCCAACGATCAGAGGAGAAATAAATCCGGCGCCGGTGGTGACTAATCCACAAAATCCCAACAAAACACTCGCTAAATTGGGACTGAGATCCACAAAGATGGCCAGCGTTCCCGCCGATACCGCGCCATTAATGGCGGTCCCCGCCATCATGAAAATAATGGCAAGAATGGGTTCGCATCCACTCAAACTCAAGGCCAGAGTGAAAATTGCTCCTCCCCCGGTCGTTACGAAGTTGGCAAGTTTTCGGACATTTTGATGGGACATTTTTTTCGTTCTCAGCAGCCAATCACTCAGGATTGAGTAAATGTAGGAGAAGATCATGCGGAGAATGTGGGGAAGTCCAGATAACAATCCAGTCTGAAATATAAAAATTCATTAAAATATTTTGGAGAATATTTTGTGATTTTTCGTGATTTTAAATTCTATTCTATTTAATTTTCTTTAGCTTTCTATTGGAATTCTAATTACTGCATTAATGTTCCAGCCATGAACGAAATTAAAGTAAGATGGAGCTTGCGTCATGAAGGTGAGGAACCCCCAGACTCCGCCCCAGTGGGCTACAATTGCTATCCAGAGGGGGCCCGAGAGGAGTAATTTTCTCCAGGGAATATTGGCCCCCTGCTGAGAAGTAGCCATATTGTCGGCCAGGCTCTCCACAATGTGAGCGCACTCCTGCGAACTGATTCTCGGATGCTCTTTCGGGGTATCGTAGACCAAAAAATACCAGAAGCAATACCTGTCGAGTAGTTTTGCAAGGTTTGAGAAAATCATTTGTATTCTGGGTAACAGCGAATAGAGATTATTCTCACCAGATTATACCGATGATGGAAGTGATGTAGAAAGCTGCTCTCCAATTTATCCAATCGATCATGAATGCGCAGAGGGGATAGGTAATAGCAGCGCCAACGGAACTGCCTAATTGCATATATAATTATAATGATAAATTATATGAATCAATTGTATTGTGTGCGTGATTTATTGCAAGATATTCAACACCTATTATTCAAACTTAACTGCCACAATAATTATTATTCCCTTATAAAAAAAAGAAATTTGATTTATCGGCGGTGAATTACCTAAATAAGCGCTAACGAATTTACTCCGCTCCATTGGGGGAATCCACTTGGCAGTCATGTCATGCATTGAGGGCCATATGACGCCCTGAAACAATTCTGCTTTCACTAAAAATTCAGCTGAGACCGTTCATCACCAGAAAAAAATTGCTTTTTCCACAGGAAAAACTCACAGAAATCAATCCCTGCAGCGCACGAATGGCCACTAATCCGTAGAGATGATATTGAGTTGCGAGGGGAATGAGTAAACCGAGAATGCCAGTTGCTAAATTGGCTATTCCGAATATGATTTTTGTGCCGTACCTGCGGGCTAATAGGCCACCTGGCAATTGTGTTAACCAATGAAACCAGTAGTAGGCCCCCAGAGCCAAACCTTGATCGTATTCGGTCCAGTGAAACAGGTATTCTGGCTGAAAATTCATTCAATTTTTTCACTTGGAAATTTGGTAATTTTTTTGAATTATCTTCTATTATTATACCGATGATTTTTCAGTGGTTGTAGGAAGCGTCAACATATAGAGGGAACTATTGGAGGCGCTGTACGATGAGATTTTCTCAAGTGAGCATTCAGCAATCGCTGGCCCTGTCGATCTCGGTACAACCATAGCCACGATCGCCAGGTTGAGATTTATCCTCAGCATGTAGTTAATAGCGAATCCACAAAATACGAGAATCCACAAAACGTCTCGACACGTGAGTATCTCCTTTCCTATTGAATTTCAATTATCAAAATAATCACAATAATCCATAAAGAATTATAATTCTCGCAATACTGGTCTTGAATTAAGATCGCTAAAGTCTCACAAGGACTATTAATTTTTATCTGCAAAACAATTCAATCACTCGAATAAGAAAAATTTGACTATCCTGCATCTTTCGAAAATTGAATTCTGCAATTCATCAACGAGGACAAGTCAATTTCATCTGACCCTCATCGTGTGGGACTCACTCAGTGCCACAATCAATGATATCATTGAGATTTATTAAACCGAGGGGTGCGAGCTGATTCTATTAATAAACTGATGGCTCACTCAATTACACAAAAAAATGTCAAGTTATTTGTGGATTATATCGAGAGATTATAAATAGATTGTCTGCAGATGTATTTTTGAATTCATTTTAATTTTACTAAGATCATTCTCCTGAGACATTGAGAGGGCAATGTATACCTCATCTTGCTCTATAATACATTCCGTGCTAAATTCCCTTTTAAATCCGGATTATCATTAATCTTTTATTTAAAAACTAATACAGTTTACAATCGCAAAAATTGAATTCTCTATACGAAGCCATTTCTTACCCATTCTTGTTTTTTTTTTTAATTGCGAAGGTGCAGCCCAACTTCTACTCGACAAACATCACAATTCGATAATCTAAATTTATCAACAAATTGAATTTGAATTAGCGATAAGGCTATTAATGGAAATAATCAGCTGAGAAATGATAAAATGAACTGGTTGTTTAGAATTTTGGAACAAGTGCACAACACAATACGATACGCGATGAGTTCTCGCTTGATGATATCCCCAGATCCGACTGGCTCCTCTGTACTAGATGTCATATTGAATCATTGAACACTGTGTACTCCATACAGGGGTATCTCAACGAGTTCTACGGCACGTGATGATTTATTGTTCTCGCCGGGATTACATTTGTGATTGGAGAGTCAAATGAGTTTTGTCAGTTTTTCGGTGAGTTCTGAGGAGCGAGATATCTTAATCAGGCGATTATCGTCAAGTTTATTGGAATAACGAGTTATTGACACTTGCTAATGTTGATAACGGGAGATAGTTGAAGCGTCTTTTTGACATTTGGATTTTTCGCGCTGCTGGATGTTCAGCAGTGAAATGTTCAATCATTTAATGGGCTTTGGAGAGGATGAAGATTGTCGTATAATTGTTGTGTCAATTATTGTTATGGGGAGTGATAGTCTATTTTATCTGTTTGTGCGGTATTTTTTCCCCTCAAATACTCTGTTATCCTCTGTGGGGTCATGTACTGTATACAATTCAATGGAGGGGAAATATTCTCCGAGTGAAATTTTTGTAGGGAAACAACAATTCTCATTCTGAGGATTTTTCATCGTATCTTAAATCTAGGGTTTAACGCCTAAATTGAAATTTCTTTTTTTGGAAGGCAATAAAACAATTACGGACATTCAAAAATAAAGGTCAAGATGCGATAGCAGAGAAATCCTGAGTACCCCCGAGCACGAAAGTACGCGAGGAAATGCCAAGACTTTGAGATTATCCATTATTAGATAATTCCTCTCACCAACTGACAAACCAGTTCCCCCCCCCATTATTATAATTACGTGGCAGTTTTCAATGTCAACTCAGTAACCGTCAACACTCGTACACTCGTGCACTTGTGCAGCCCACAAGTTCGCAAGTTGCATAGATAAAAATTCACCTTGCTAAATTAGTACATTGTGCGAGTCATCATTATCACTCACACAAACGCAAGATTGAGTGGTTTACTGTGCCTGTACCTCAACTGATACGACGCTGTGCGAGTAAAGTAGAGGGAGCGTCCAGTAGATTTCGATATCTTGTGTCAAAAGGAATCATCCTCAACGAGCCATTGGCAGTCCTCACTTCCTCAAAATGATTTTCATGACAATTTTGTCAATACTACCAGTGCTTCTGCTGATCTACTATTACCTCTCCAATAAGAATGACTACTTCAGGGAACAGGGTATTCCACACGCAAAACCATTTCCATTCGTGGGGAACATGGGTCTGGCGATGTTGCGGAGAATCTCCTTCTTTGATCTCATCCAGAACATCTACTACATGGACAAGAGCGCAAAATACGTGGGCTTTTTCGACTTCCAAACTCCAGTGGTGATGCTTCGTGACCGTGAGCTCGTGAAAAATATCACAGTCAAGAATTTTGATCATTTCGTCAATCATCGTGACTTTATAACTTCCGATTTGGATCCTCTCTTCGGCAATCTTCTCTTCACAATGCACAACGAGAAGTGGCGGCAGATCAGGGCAGTGATGACACCTGCCTTCACCTCGAGCAAGATGAAGGGTACGTACAAGCTGGTCGCCGAATGTGCATCAAATTATGCCGATTATTTCGTGGAGCAGTCACGACTGCGACCAGTTGATTTTAACACCAAAGACGCCTTCACCCGCTACACCAACGACGTAATCGGTACCTTTGCCTTTGGCGTCACCATCGACTCCATCAGAAATCGTGACAATGATTTCTACGTTCTCGGGAGAAAATCGACGAGCTTCGAGGGAGTGGGAGCCCTGAGACTGGCCCTCATGCGACTTGTTCCCAGTCTGTGCAAATTATTTAACATAAAATTTGTTACCGATGACGCCATCGCATTCTTCACTAATCTCGTCAGGGATACGATTGCGATGAGGGACGAGAGGGGGATATCCAGGCCGGACATGATTCAGCTGATGATGGAGACGCGAAATAATAAGGAGGGAGAGGGAAAGGGCCCCAGACTGAGCCTCCTCGAGATGACTTCGCAGGCCTACGGCTTCTTCTTCGGGGGCTTCGACACCTCATCGACTCTGATGTGTTTTGTGGCTCAGGAGTTGGCGGAGAAGACACACATCCAGGAGAAGCTTCAGAGAGAGGTGGATCAGGTCTTCGAGGACTACGGGGGAGAGCCCCCCTACGAAGCTGTTAATAATATGGTCTATCTCGACGCAGTTATCAATGAGACTCTGCGGATGTATCCAATCGGTCCATTTCTCGACAGAATTTGCACTAAACATTATGAATTACCACCTGCTGTCCCCGGAGGTAAGCCACTGATGATGAAACCTGGGGATGTCGTGTGGATTCCCATCTACAGTTTGCAGAGAGATCCGGATTATTTTTCCGATTCAGATGTCTTCAATCCCGAGCGCTTCATCAGCAATGACAGGCTCTCGGAACATTCCGCCAATTCGTTGACCTTCGGCCAGGGCCCGAGGATGTGCATTGGCAACAGATTTGCACTTCTTGAGACTAAGATCTTGTTTCTTCATCTGCTGAGGAAGTGCTCGCTTAAGTCTGGAAAGAAGATGATCACTCCGATAAGGGTGAGCAAGAGTAGCTTTGTTATGACGGCCGAAGGGGGATTCTGGGTGGAGTTTCAGCCGAGGAATATTTGACGGAGATTATTATTCATCTTGGTTTAAATTGGAATTTCAAAGTTCTTGAATTTATTAAGAGAATTCATAAATTATATTGAAAATATTGATATTTTGTTATTATTATTATCATGCATTCAATTCACTCTTTGAACTATTGAGAAAGATTCAAAGGGGCATCGCCAAGTGTTTAGTGTTTTGTTATATTGTCGACTATAGTCGAGAAAATACAGAAATAATTATCAGTGCAGAATTTTACACGTCTCATAACACAATTCATAAAAAAAGAGGTATTTACAAGAAACGATAAATGTAGTTTTTTCAGTCTCTCTGGTTGTATGCTATAAATATTCCCTCACGATATCTCTTTAATTTTTCATGAAGCTGTCAGATTCACAATCGCTGAGATATCTCAATTACAATAGTGATATTAATGTTGAATTGTTGTTTCTACCGATGATATGATGTAGAAAAAAAATTCTTCTATCTCATAAGGAAAACACTGTTGATAAGATCAAAATTGATTATGAGCTGCGGAGCATTTTGTTGATTGAATTGCAATTCTATTGAATACATCTGTAATGATTTCTGTCACTGAAAATAATTTGTAAATGATACAAATTCACCAGAAATGATTTTCCTCATTGAAAAGACATGGAAAAAAACAAGATTGATGATGAGATGGTGAAGCCATCACTGTCAACATATGCAGTACTTCATTGGCAAATGTTTGCTCTTGAGATTTACAAGGTCAGTAAGGTGTGCAAACAGTAGAAAAATTTGCCGATTCATTGACCAGAAATTGCGCAAGTCCTCATCATCGTCATTGAATATCGTCCTCTGACAGTACCTAGAGATCCAACACACACACACAACTGATTGCTATCTCTATGACGTTGCAGTATTAAGTGAAATTGTTACTTGTGACTCCAGTTTAGTTTGCCAGTGCCTCGCCGTGTATAAACAGCAATATCCATAGACCGATCCTGTAGTGTCCGCCATAAATAAAAGTCTTCAACATCGATTCATCTCCTGACCATTTCAAAATGGACTTCTGGACGTTATTAGTGGCGATGATTTTAGCCTTGCTCCTCTACTACTATCTGTCCAGAGGAGAGAATTACTTCGAGAAAAATGGAATTCTATACGTGAAACCGGTTCCATTCCTGGGTAACATGGCACCCATGATTTTTCGCCAGCGACCGTTCGTGGAAGTTATCAATGAAGTTTACAAATTGAATGTGAACGCTAAGTACGTGGGATTCTTCGACTTTGGATGTCCAGTGCTGATGATACGCGACCAAGAGCTGGCGAAGAGCATTGCTGTCAAGTATTTCGATAATTTTGTCAATCATCGGGGCTTCGTCAATCCCGAGCAGGAGCCCCTCTTCGGCAACAATCTCTTCTCTTTGCACGATGACAGGTGGAGGTCAATAAGAAATCTGCTGAGTCCAGCATTCACCTCCAGCAAGATGAAGGGTATGTTCAAGCTCATGTCCGAGTGTGCGGCCACTTATGCTGATTATTTCGCTGACCAATCCCGAGGTGAACCGTTCGAGGTGAATTCCAAAGACACATTCACTCGTTACACCAATGATGTCATAGGTACGTGCGCATTTGGCATTAAAATTGATTCAATAAGGAATCGAAACAATGAATTTTACGTTCTGGGCAAGAAAGCAACTAATTTTGAAGGACTGCAGTCGGTCAAGTTCTTCGGTGTCCGAAATTTTCCAAAATTGACAAAATTTTTCAATATCAAGTTCATCTCCCGTGACGTTGAAGTTTTCTTCAATAATCTCATAAAAGAGACCATCGCAATGAGAGATGAGAAGGGAATATCCAGACCTGATATGATTCAATTGATGATGGAGACTAGAAATAACAAGGATGGACCTAAGCTTACTATCGAGGAAATGACTTCCCAGGCATTTATTTTCTTCTTCGGGGGCTTTGATACTTCCTCGACTTTGATGTGTTTTGCAGCTCATGAAATCGCGGACAAGGTACATATCCAGGAGAAACTGAGGAGTGAGATTGATGAGGCTTTTGATAAGCACGATGGCGAGCCTCCTTATGAAACGATTGTCAATATGGCTTACCTCGATGCTGTCATCAACGAAGCACTTCGAATGTATCCGATCGCAGCATTTCTGGATAGAGTGTGCAATACCGAGTTTGAATTGCCTCCGGCTCTCCCCGGCCATAAACCAATTATGCTGAAACCAGGGCAAAACATTTGGATACCGGTTTACCCATACCAGAGGGATCCCAACAATTACTCACATCCTGACGTCTTTGATCCCGAGCGATTCATCAAAAATGGACGGTCAACTGCCAATTCAGCCAACTCCTTGACATTTGGACAAGGACCCAGGATGTGCATTGGTAACAGATTTGCTCTTCTTGAAACTAAAGTACTTTTGGTGTATCTTTTGAGGAAGTGCTCGTTGAGGCCTGGCAAGAAGATGATTCTACCACTCCGTTTGAGTAGGACCAACTTTGCTATGACTGCCGAGGGGGGATTCTGGTTGGAATTACAGCCACGAAACGTTTAAAATAATTACAATACTTGATAAAAAAAAAAACAAACAAATTAATAACAAAATAGAAAAGTTACAAGAAATTTCGAGAGATAATGCAAATGTCACATTAGATTTTCGGGGTAATGGTAATACAAATACTCGCTAGATGCTAGGCAAAATATTTAAAAAGAATTTTCTGGTGGAAATGTAATTCAGGGTAATTATACATGTAAAAAAATTCCATGAATTTGTTTTTAAAACCTACAACTATTCCAATTTCATGATTATCTCTCTCTCTCTCTTCCTCCACTCCAATTGATTTTTCATCAGAAACCAGGGGAGTAGCAATGAAGAAAAACAACAATGATTAAATACTCAACAAATCGTTTAAAAAAAATTTATCTATCCACGCATTTATTCCTAGATAACAGCTCACTTCGAATCAAAAAATATCATCAAACAGATGCACGTATACTTACTTTGGAGCGATTATTTTATTATCTTTGTCCCCGAAAATCATTATTGCGTAAAAAATAATCAGCCCCCAGCGCATATTATCTTCATCGTGGCCGAGAATACATAATCACTTAGCTATGTTATAATTAGGTGTGTCTCCAGTTGAACTCAAAATTTGGTTCCGATGAGATAGAAAAAAAATTGCCAATTACTTACAATTCTCAGCATGGAATTGTCCACTATTTTCATGATAATTGTGACAATTCTCCTCTGCTACATCAGTCAGGTATATAAAAGGAAGTTAATTACCCAACGATCGCCTATTAGAGATTTTTAAGAGAAATTTCATAAATGGAGAATATTTTAGCAACTTTCAACTTTCAGTAGAACGACACTCCAGACGAGGAAGAAGAATAACACTGAAATTTGTCATCACCTATTTATTTATCACTACAATTACTCACAACTAACTAGGTATTAACAAAAATTAAAATAATAACAATAAATTACTACATTTATAATAAATACTTTAAAGTACACACTTTGTATGATGAAATCTTTGGTTTTGTATTAGTAGGATGAGTTCTACCGTCACTATGGGTGTAAAACATGAGATGATGATTGAACAATCAATGGCGTTGATTATTTTAAATGAATTTTCTGGCAGTTTGATTTCTAACATATGCCGATTGAAGGCAATTCAATGGAATTCATCAATAATTAATGATGATGATATTTTGTACCAATAACAATAAACCATCGGAGAACGGAAAA
Source organism: Psyttalia lounsburyi (assembly GCA_030522865.1). NCBI lineage: Eukaryota > Metazoa > Arthropoda > Insecta > Hymenoptera > Braconidae > Psyttalia > Psyttalia lounsburyi. Next base: position 40,115 of record JAPYZN010000125.1, read on the forward strand.
ATAAATATAATCCGTAAGCCATAATACGATACACACCAGCCTCGAAAACTGCCTAAACCGTGATTTCGATAATTATTGTTGACTGGACGTCTACTGCTCTCAGTACCTGAGAACCGACGCAGTCCTCATGAGCTCTACATTTCCTGTAAAAACACCTGTCCCTAAAAACCAGACGAATAATTCCGATCATTTAACTAGATCGTAATTATTTCTTCATGAAAAATTAAAAGCTTATCTCTACGCTGCACTCAATACTGGAAATTACGATATTGGTCTTGTGACCAAGACCAAACGTAGCATTCATCTCTTCTTGGACGGATTGGGCGGATCTACTCTTTCTTTCCTAAATACCCGACTCAACAATCTCAAATACCTTAAGTGAAATATTAAATCAATACTGACACGATATCATTACCCAATAATCAATCACTGAACCAAGTAACACACGACAATGTGCACGTGCAAATACATTTTAATGGTACACAAGTTCGAGGAATTTCCGAAATTGATTAAATAATAATTATCAATTGGTGTAAAAATCCGATTGTTGCCTCAGAACGTTTGTTTCGTTTGTCTCTGTGTTAATTAGCGTCGTAATCTCGGATGGGTGAGCTTTAAAAGTGGGTGAATTTCCTTAAAAGCGAAAAAAAAAAAATAATACTAATTGGTATGAATTTCCACTGTGATTCATCCTATCCCCCGATAAAAAGGTAGAAATTTGACAAAAACTACTCAATTCATTGGTATAAAAGTCTTCAAAACTATAAGATTTCGAGAGACTTCGGAAAACGATGAAATCCTCTACTTCCGAGACCTCGCCCTCTGGGAGACGTTGTAATGATTCATGGAATGGGAGACCTGCGATCGTAAGAAGAAGGCGGAGGGGGTAGTGCCAAAGAGGGTGGCAAACTAGTGGTACTCGTGACCGTGGTATCCAACTTCCTGGCCTCATGCTCAAGAAGAATAGCATCCAAAGACGGATCTTGAGCGACAGTCCTGAGGGAATCGCCGAGAGCCTGCCTCAAATGTTGCATCTCCCTACCAGCCCTGGAGCTCCTCAGCACGTAAAGCTGTCGTCGTTTGATCTCCTGATTCAACTGCTCCCTGAGCAATTGTATCTGGCTCTCAAGTCTGCAGACCTGCTGTCGATGGCTCTGCTCCCTCGCCTCCAGCAGCTTTTCCGCTTGCAGCTGTGCTGCCCTGAGCCTCTCGATCTCTGCCATTCTGTCCCTCCCGGAGTCCAAAGCCGAGTGCGAATGGGAGTGCGAATGCGAGTGCAACGTCTTACACTTGATGACTTCAGCCTCTTTCTCCGCCAGCTGTGCCTCCAATCTCCTGATCTTCATTCGCAGCTCACGATTCTCCTGCTCGAGAATTTCCACGCTGATATTGGAGCCCACAAGTTCAATGTGAGCCTTCTCCGGGCGCTCATAGCTCTTACTGCGACCACCACTGGCCTTCATCGATTGCAGCTGTCTCTCAAGATTCCTTTTGTCAGCTTCGAGCAGCCGTACTTTGTCATTGAGAGCATCAACTTTGCCTCGCATCTCGCTTCTGTCCCGTTGGGCCGCTTGAAGCTGCCTAGCCACTTCCTCGTCTTTATTGGAGCCTCCCTCCTGTGGCCAACTGGCCAATCTCAACTGCGACTCGAGACCCGAACGCTGCACTTGGTTGTTGGCCAGATCGTTTTGTAGTCTCGAGTTCTGATCCATCATGGATTGATTGGTATGCTTAAGCTCCATCACCGTCTGCTGTACTCCATCGTAACGCTCCGAGATTACCCGCCGTTCATTGTCGGCTGTTGCCAGCTGCTTCTGCAATTGCTTGAGTTTCTCATTATTGCTGTGATTGATTGCATTGTGCTCCATAGTCGAGCGCTTTAAACCACCAATTTCACTCTTCAATTCTGTCTCCGAGGCAGCTGCTCTCTCCAGCGCCAAATTCAGCTGTTCAATTGTGGATTTTAGTGAGGTACAGCGCTCCTCCAAGTTTGCAGAGGTGCGCAGCTGGCCGTCAAAGCGATCCTGCAGTTTCTGGAGATTGCCATCCTTCTCTTGTAGGACCATCTGCAAACGTTGAAGATCGCCCTCGAGTGCCATCCGTTGAAGCTCAAGTTTCGTTGCTCGAGCCTCCGATCTCCCCAAGTCTTCTTGCAGTCCTCGTTTCTCGTTCTCCAGTCTGTTCAGCGTCTGCTTCATCTTCTCCAGCTTATCTTCGTAGTGGATCTTCTCATCGGATTCGCTGCTCACCGCCAGCTCAAGGGAAGTGACTTTCTCACGAAGTCCCTCCACCTCATGACTCTTGCAGTGAAGAGCCTCATGTTGCGCCTGATACGCTGCCTGTCTTTGGGATAATTTAGCCTCGAGTGCTGCCTTCTCATCCTGCAGATTTCTCAGTAATGTATTCAAATTGTTGAGCTTCGAGTCACTTTTATTCTGATGATCGGATGCCTCGATCAGCTGTTTCTTCAGGCTACTCAGCTCGATCTTTGAGTCATCGCGTTCACGTTCGATCTGGGCCACCTGTTGCATTAGGGATCTGACACCTTTTCTAACAGCCTCCGGATCGACATCTAGAATCACATCGCACTTGCCCTCGTGCTCCTGATGATGAGACGAGCGAACTGGGCTCCACCTTCGCGACGGACTCATCAATTTAAAGGGCATATTGACAGTGCCATCCAGCTGAATGCCAGCAATTCTGCGCAATGTCGAGCCCACACTGCTCAACTTCTGCTCCACTTCCTTCTTCACGGCTTCCAATTGAGTCAATTGACCGTCGAGCGCTCGAACTCTGCCCTCAGATCCTCCAAGCCGGGCTTTAAGCTCCTGCAACTGCTGTGACGCATCCGCCAAGCAGACCTCCAAATTGTGCTTCTGATCCTCGAGTTTGCGCTCCCTGCAACGACTGTCCTCGAGTCTTACCAACAACTCCTGCTCCCTAGTCCTCCATCGCTCGTCCTCCTCATCAGCTCGTGCCCTCAGTCTCCCCAACTCTGTTCTCGTTACCTCTAAACTGTTGTCCAAATCCACCACTTGTTTCTTGAGCTGATGCAGCTGCAGCTGAAGCCTCTCACGCTCCTCAGTCTCATTGGCGAGTCTCGCCTGGAGTTCGCGCTCCTCAGTCTGTGCCTGACAATTCACCGCCTGGCTCTTCTGGAGTTCGTCCTGAGTGAAACGGAGCTGTTGCTGTATTTGTATCAATTCATGCTCCATATCTCGCAGCTGTAACTGCACACGATTTTTGTCAGCCTCGAGATTGGTCTTGGTGTCCTCCATTGATGCAATCTTCTGGTAGGCCTCCTCCAAACTCCTCGCCTGCTCTCGTTTTTCACCCTCAATTCGCTTGACGTGATCTCTCAAGTCTTTATTAGTATTTCCGTACTTTTCAATAGCGTAATTTGAGTCGGTCAGTTGTCTCCTCACATCTACAAGCTCCTTTCTGAGGCCTTCAATTGTATTCTCAGCGTCCTTGAGCTTTCTAACTGTCTCCTGCAGCTGATTCTGGAGACTCTCGACTCTGTCTTCCGTGACGTGCAGCTGCACACGAAGCTCCTCGCACTCCTTCTGCACTGTCTCACGATCTTTCCCGATGTCCTCGATCTTCAACTCGAGTCTCATCTTCTCCTCATCGTCCTGTAGCTTTGTCTCCTCCAATTTCATTCTCATGCGATTCAATTCGTCTCGCAGTTGATTAATGTTATTACGATCCTGTTCAGCACGAGAATTCGCCTCTCTACGCAGACGTTCCAGTGTATTTCGCTCTTCCTCCAACTCTCGGTATAAATTTTCAAGTTTTTCCATGAGGGCCTGTTGATCGTGATGGGCAATCAATAGAGCCTGTTGTTTATCGTTCTCAGCTCGAAGGAGGGCCTCCTCGTGCTGCTGGCACAAATTGTCAATATGCTGTTGGAGCTCCTCGAGCCTCATCTGGAGCTGATTGACCTCTTCTTCCTTCTGGGATTCAAGAGATGTTATTGCCTGCTGGAGACGTTTCTCTAGTGATAATCTCACTTGCTCCTTCTCCTCATTCAATTTTTTACAATTCTCTTCGCTGTTCTTCTTCAGATTAGCTATTATCCCCTGGAATTCTGCCTCCTGATTGCCCCTCTGCTGTGTCAAATTGTGCTTGATCTCTTGAGATCTCTTCTCACTGTTATCGAGGTCCTTCATTAATCTTGTGATTTGTCCCTTGAGGCTCTCCTGCTTCACCAGCAATTCCTGCTGATCCTTCTCAAGTTGAAGCTTTTTCGCATGTGTGGACTCGAGATTAGTTTGAGTATCAAAGAGAACTCCCTCCAATGTTTCCTTCTCAGTTCTCATTGATGCAAGTAATTCCTGCATCCTCTGGAATTCTTTTTCATTAGTCTCCAGCAGTACTTGCTTCTCCTCATTGTCCTTGACCAATTCCTCGAGATTTCTATTCAATCTTGCATTCATTTCATTCGCCTGCTCAAGCCTCTGCCTGATCCTCATTAGCTCCTCATTAAGTGACTCTTTCTTTCGTGCCAAAACTGACAATTGATTGGACAAATCTCCCCTCTCCCTCGCAACCTGACCCAACTCAATCTCCACTTTTTCCTTCTCAATCTCCAAAAACTTGATCTTCTCGTTAAGTGTCACCTTGTCGGATTCCAAGTCGAGGCGAGCTTGTTCAGCCTGAAGGAGCTCCTTCCTGAGAGATCCCAAATCTCCATTCTGATCACTGCACTGGTTCATCAATTTTCCCCTGTCCTCCTCCAGACGTTTTATATCATCAGCAAGTCTCAGCTTATCCTTCTCATGATTCCCACAAATAGCTTCCATCTTGATCAATTCATCCTGCAGATCAGTTTTCTCCAGTAGAATCTTCTCAAGTTCCAGCTCCACATCCCCCTTGTTCTTTTCAATAACAGCCAGTAAATTCTCCCCCTCCAGCTTTTGCTGCTCCAACATATCTCGCGCCAGATACGTTCGATTCAATTCCTCCCTTATCGTCAACAATTCCTCCCTCATTCTGCTGCAGCGCTCCTCCTCAGCTCTGAAACTTATCTCCCTCAGCTCACTATCCTTATTCATCCTGTCTAGTTCACTCTGGACATAGAGCTTATCATCTTCCAGGCAGTCGCAGCACTTTTCCAGTTTACTATTCATCTTCTGGAGCTTCTCATAGTTATTATTGAGCTCCTCAATTGTATGGCTCATCTCGATTTTACTCTTCTCCAATGTATTTTTCTCCCCTCGCATCTGATCAAGACTTTTCTGGAGCATATCGCGTTCCTGAACGAGCTGGCCACACTGCACCCTACAGTTGTCCAATTGAACGATTAGCTCGTTGCTTCGCTCCTCAAGAATCTGGACATTCCCCTCAGCGGAGTCACACTGCTTTTTCGTCAGGATCAATTGCTCGCGACTTGTCTGCAGCTTGACCTGGAGCTCGTGAATGGTCAATTGGTATTTGTGAAGAGATGCCTGAACAGCGCTGATGGTGCTCTCAGCAAAGGCGGGAATAGTGTTGTTGCTCCTGGTGGTGGATCTCTTGGGTGATTTCTGGCTGATAATGGCTCCACTCTGGGACAAGTGGATATGCTGCTGCCCCTGAATATTATCGGGCTCTCGACTCTCAGCATCCTGAATAACAGCGTGAGCAATGTCTCTCAGTGCGGCCTCCATTATCTCCATATCCTCCTGAATTCTACTGGCCTGACCGATATTTGCCTCAGCCTCGCCACATCTCTCCTCCAAATTATGTATCTCTCGAATCAACTGGTTTATCCTCTCGTCCTTCGTCCTAAGGTCATTCAGGGCGACTTCGTGCTGACTCTTGATGGTTGTCACTTCGGTTTTCATGTCAGAAGACTGTTGACACTGCTGGAATTGCTGGAACTGCTGGCCTATGGTCGGCTGTATGGCGGATGCCTGGACCTGAAGAGCTAGTTTGACTCCGCTGCAGGCAGATGTCATATCGTTGGTTGCCACTGTCAGTTGATGGTGAAATTTTGTCAGGTTTCGCTCTGTTGAGGACTTGATATCGGAGAAGATGCGTTTCAGGGCAACGACATCACGCCAGAGGTTCAGGAGACGGTGGTGTTCGGAGGTATAGTACTCATTGAATGCCATCTCCTCCTCCTTCCACTCGTCCTCTTTTAGGCTCATCTCTTCCCGGAGAACCTCCCAATCGTTCCCTAACTTTTGGAGGTCATTGGTCAAAGCCTCGTTCGTACGAACCGACTCCTCCAGCTGATTCTTCAGGGCTGCATTGAGTTCGATAAGCTTTTCTGATCGTCTGCGCTCCTCGGAGAGCTTTCGCAGAGCTGTGTCCAGGTCCTGGATCTGCTCCTCACGGATGTCCCGGAGGGTTTGGTGCGCTGCCTCCAGGGCTGATGTGCTGGCTGATGAGACTGTGGGCACACGAGTGGTCTCTATCATTGGCAGGGACTCCACCATTTGACTCTCGAGTTCCGAGCAGCGCTGTTTGTACTGCAGGACTTTTGCCTGCAGCCGGGACACGAGGGCGGCTTGGTGCTGCTGAGCTTGACGGTAGGTACTCAGGCGACGCTTGTAGTTGTTGGACTCCTCCTCGAGGCGACTGCGGAGCTCGTAATTCTGGCGTGCCAGGGCGTCCGGTGAGTAGTCCTCGTCGCTGCCCAGGTTCTCCAGTGGGCCACCACTCGGCTCCATTCGCCTCGCCGGAGACTTCCCTGGCTGCAAGATAGTTTCTCTTTTAGCAAGTAAATATATAAAATCAATTGAAAACATTGAAATTTGAAGAATTAATTCTATTCTATATAATTCCCTAGGCTTAAAATCCCCTTTTTTCCGTTAGATTTTTTTCTCCTCTCCACCAGGTAAATTAAACAAAAGAAGAGATTTTGTTTCTCAAAAAACCGAGAAAAAAACAATCTATTAAATCGAATTTTTGCCATTGTTATGAATTGCGCGTACTAAGAGAATTCATATGAATTTGCCATTACCGAAAAAAAAGCCAGATCCAATCGTCGTCGAGCCATACTTATTAGTTACTTGAAGTTCATCGTTAATCCATTGACCTATTATTTATTAACTAAAGTATAAATTATTGTTTCTCATTTCTATCTGTCAAATTTTAACGCCATTGAGGTTACGAATTTGTTTACCTTTTAAACACAGTTTCAAATGTGGTCACCGTAGGAGCGTGGCGTTCTCCCCCACGCCCCGCCGCCCGCGGGAAATTTGAATTCAAATTTCTCAATTAAACCCAAGAAATTTTGCTTTTTTTAATCAACTACTTTGGGGATTTATTTACCTCGGAGGGTTTCACAGCGCCTCTGAGAAACGATGGCCGCCGTCTCTCCATCTGTCCTCGGATCGCCAAATGCGGTGGACCCTTCGGCAGTGGCTAGAAAAATAAAAAAACAATTGGTGAAATTGGTCTAGTTGAATTTCACGCTTTTTCCATTTTTCCTATTGAAATATTTATTTAAAAAATTAAATTTTTACCAAGACAATAAATAATAATAGAAATTAGAACTAAAATGTTGCAGAAAAGTATCGAAGGAAACGGATTTTTAATTAAACAATTATTAAAATCTCAAGTAATTGAGATTTAGTAGAGATTTGATAGCTCCCCCCGGCGCTTCAGGAAGAAAAAAGAGAGAGAGTAAGGGAGAAAGTACGAGGCAACACCTGGCACCGGACGGTACCAATCAATATATGATATAGGGCTATCGTGGTTTGATGATTGTCAGGAACAAGTGTAACTGTCTCATCAGCCACTATCAATCTTCCTCATTAACCAGACGAATGTTTTTTATCCCCCTTATTTCAGTGAAATTCTGCGTCTCACGAGAGCCGGGCATTTTTTTTTTGTCAGCGAAAGTTATGTTAATTTGATAAGTTTCCTCGTAACTTCCTGCGGGCCATTAACTCCTGTCGATGGAGACTCATGCCAAGTGCCAGTAAATCCATGGGAATTCGCCAGCTGAGGTAATAGTCATTAGATAAACGGCTTCGTAGCGGATCACCTGATATCTATGATTTCATCTTTCGAAAAAATTTCCCCCTAAAAATCTCAAAAATCCCCACCAATTGCCGACTGATAAATCACATGATTGTATAGAGTGTGACGTGAGAGCAATCCCAATGACTGGACTTTGCTCAGCAATAAATTCGCAAGTATTGATTTTAACGACTGACAAATTGTTGACGCCCCGATTGGAAAACAACTGAGATGCTCTAACACTGGTTTAATCTCCTTCTCAATCCATTTTTTTCAGCTATTACCAGAATGGAATTTGAGCTGTCAACCTTAGCAACAAAAGCGAGACATACGAGTCTATAATATTTCCCCTCATTATCGTATTGGTTTACGAGGTTCTCCAAGCTCAATATGACCTAAGTCATTTTGCCCACGATACTGGCATATTTTCGGCTCAGTGAAATCAAATAATCTCCATTTTTTTCATTGTTAAATTAAAATTATTCATCTAATGATTTCAAATGAAAATTTTCCGATTGGAAAAAACATTATCAAGAGATTTTTTTCCAAGGGGATAAACATTTTCCACCACCTCAGCCTCGATTTCCACGCCAGATTTGAGCATCTGCAAAAAATCTAAGGGACACTATATGTGATAAACCTCAAGAACGTCTGAATGTCCACGAGAGTACATAGTCCAGTGCATGACACAGCCAGAAGACAACACATAATAATAATAATAATAATAATAAATTGATTAGTTGATTAATTAATTAGTTGATTGTCCTTATCATAGGCTCTCTGGGAGGGATGAAGCAGTCCTTCATATTTGAGTTGGAAAAGATCCCGGCGTGTAGGCGTCAAGCCGTTATGC
>JAPYZN010000126.1:0-74488 GCA_030522865.1 Psyttalia lounsburyi
CTCATGTGATTATAATCCTCGCCTTCGGCTCGGATTATAAAGCCACATTCGTCAGATAATACTTTCATCGCCTGGTGACATAATGTACTATTATGTCCCAGCGCCCGAATTCCGCGATTTAACCGAGCGAAGCGAGCTTAGAATCGCGGGATTCGGGCGCCTGAGGCATGAACACTTGAAGATAAACAAACTGTAAATATACAAAGCAAATAAACTACTTTTGTAGAAGCAAATAATAACATCAAGAACACGGGAAGTTCTCTGAGAGATTGTGTCTGGCTGATTTTGTCAAAAATATTGCAAAAAAGATTTTGTCCGGGGAGAATCTGTGGGTAGAAGGGAAATTACGAGAACGAATACGATTTTTGTTGATCATAACATTTTGCCTGGCATAAAATTTTTATAAAATAAGTTTCTACTAGCAAGAAAGGAAAAGGAAAGCAATAAGGGCATATTATGAATCGATCAATTATTGAAAATTTAATTTCTTTCCATATTTTTAATGGAATCTTTTCTATTCAGAAGGGTATTTTCAGGAATTTACTGAGTGAGTGATTGAATGCTTCTATAATGAAATTATGTAGACGGATGATTGAAAAACTATTTGAGTGATTTCGGAATGAACTACTGGAAAGAGTTTAAAAATAAATAACAAATACTGGATAAAAACATATTTTTCAAAACAGTTAACAGAATTAAGAAATCGTTTTCCCTGAATGTCTCATCAGGAATTAGATAGACGCAGACGAATCATCAACAGGACAACGTAAATCGTAAAGTTCCCAAGTAAGCAAAGGCTGTGAGGGGTTCACTCGTGAATTATCTCTACCTCCAGAATGTAAGAAATCGTGAGCTAATTGGATTTGTTCCTCAGTCTCGCCAGTTCCTATAAATTCATGAAAATAAAAAAAATGAATTAATATCCAGTGTCATTGATCACCAATAAATATCAATAATGGATTAATAATTACCTTCAACAATGACAACACAGCTAGTTTCATCAGACCCATGAATATTAGTAGCAACGCATCTGTACTTTCCACTGTCAGAGGGTTTGCAGTCAACGATTTCCATCGTGACGACTCCATCGGAAGTAGACATTGCATACTCGTGTTTAGACAATTCCCGACTGTCCTTGAACCACCTAACACTTGGAGTTGGTTTGCCACTCAAGCAGCAGAGGAGCTTGCAAGTCTGTCTGATCTGCATGACACGTGGACGAAGAGCAAAAGTGAAGCATGGAGCGGATTCTGTCTGCTCAAGCCAGAAGTACTGTGGCAGTGGTTCCCTGCGACGTACAGGTGCAATATCGGGTTTATAAGGTGGCATTTCCCTGGGCATCGGCTGAACATTGAGGAAGACTACTTCTTCCCTGTATCCATAGTGATTCTCAGCCCGAATGACATACTCGCCTCTGTCCTCCAATTTAGTTCTGTTAATAATGAAGGTATAATCATCCCCAATGTACCTCTTCATAAACTTGACAGACTGTCTCAACTCCTGATTATTGTGATACCAAGAGAGGGTCGGAGCTGCAATAGCAATCACACGGCACGTGAACTTGACACTCTGTCCCTCATATGTAAATGCACTCTGAGGTTTGATGACAAATCTCGGTGCAGCTTGTCTGCGATCAAACGTCGAGTCATAAATTTTGTACTTCTCGATGAGTAATTTCCGCAGTGAAGAGTATTCCGATAGTCTGCCAATGGGTAGAACGTATTTCTCCCAGTCTTCGTACTTAGCTCGAAGGCGGTCTCTGAAGCTGACGTAACGACTGCTTGCGATTCTGTTTGTTCTATCGCTGTGATCGCCGGTCAACCATGCATGCACGAGGCACTCGTGAGCAGTCATTCGTTTCTCCTTGTTCTTGACGAGAAGTCTTCGGATGAAGTCCTTGCCCTCGTCGGAGACATGGCGGAATGCCTCCACATCGAAGTCCCAGTCGCAGGCCTTCACGTTCTTCAGGGTCTCGATGTCATTGTCACCAGCGAATGGCGAGAGCCCACTGAGTAGAACGTATGCCAGAACACCACAGGCCCACATATCAGTGTAGAAACCGACTGGTTCACGCTCGACAATTTCAGGGGCCGCAAACTCAGCAGTTCCTGTGCTTATCTTGACAACTTCATTGGGATCTAGTTTCGTTGCCAATCCAAAGTCGATTAGTTTGACGTTCGTGCTGTTTCTAGTCTGGCACATGATGTTCTCGGGTTTGATGTCCAGGTGGATGATGTTCTTCTCGTGCATGTGCTTGATGGCATCGCAGATCTGTCTCATGTAGTTGATGACCTCTGATTCAGACATCGAGTAGCCCTCAGCGGTGATTCTCTCGAAGAGTTCACCGCCCGACAAGAATTCAAAGATCAGGACCATCTCGTCGTCGTCCTCGAAAGCGTCATGCAGGTTGATCAATTTAGGATGGTGCAATTGATTCATTATGTCGATCTCCTTCCTGATGAGTTCCTTCTCCATTACGTGAGAAACTGGGATAAATTTGGCAGCGAAAATATTGCCAGTGGCTCGTTCTCTGCATCTGTGAACTACGCCGAATGCACCAGTTCCGATTTCCTCGAGGATATCGTATTTATCGTAGACCGATGTTGTTTTGATTTCCACGGGCTGTGGAACGTACTTGCTGTATATATCGAAGACATATTGATCGTAATCTTTGACCTTCTCGTCGTCCCTACCACGAATCTTCTTTCCTTTAGAGTCATACTTGACTTCGTACTTCTGAGCCGGCTTCTTCTTCGTACCCTTAGTTGTGATCAACGGTGTCTCCTCACTCGGGTCTGATCGTCCATAAACATTCTCAGCTGATACTCGGAAGTCGTACTGATGTCCCGGCGACAAGTCTTGCACAGCAATGGTGCAGAACCTCGTATTGCCAACGCGAATCCAGCTCGTCATTGGGTGTTCACGTTTCTCAACAACATAATTCGTGATGTTGCTGCCACCGTCCCACATCGGGGGCTTCCAGCTCAGAGCGAGCGAGTCGTGACCGATGTTATCCACCTGTGGGAACCTCGGGGGATCTGGACGATCACTGATCTGAATCTTGATGATCGCAGTGTCTTGGCCTAGTTCGTTGGCAGCTGTGATACGATATGGTCCCGAGTCATTTCTGTGGCCGTCTCTAATCGTCAAAAGAGCGTGTCGTTCAGTTGTCTCCACGCAGTAGTGACCACCGGACTCGATATTCTCACCCTCCCTCACCCACGTGATCTTCGGTTTCGGGAAGCCTGTGAAAGGTATCTTGATTACGACGTTGACACCTTTGTCGAAGAAGGCTGTGTCCCTGAAACGAGGTGGTACGCTCAGTTTCGGTGGTGTCATGATAAAGAGCTCGGCCTTCGTGGACTTATGACCTCCTCGGTTCACCGCCCGGCACGTGTACTCATCGGCGTCCTCTCCGTAGACATCGCGAACGATGAGTGTGTGACAATCTTCCTCGGTGAAGATTTGGTATTTGGAGCTGTTCTGAATCTCTCGAGCTCCCTTGTACCAAGAGACTGTTGGGTTTCCTGAGATGATGCATTTGAACTCAGCATTGTGGTTCTGAATACAGTTGACGTTCTTCAGACCCTTCAGGACTTCTGGTGGTTTGTTGATCTGCGGATCGACGATCTTTACGGATGTCGAGGCCGTTGATTCTTTGCTGAGACCTGCAATATTCTGGGCAAATACACGGAACTCATACTGCCGGCCTTCAATTAAATTCGTAACATTGATGATGTTTGCGGGGCAGATTCCAGGGTTGACACGTATCCATGCTTGTGATTTACCAGCGATTTCCCGTTTTTCGATCCAGTATCCCTGGATTTTAGAACCTCCATCAGTTTCGGGTTTGTCCCAGGAGAGATTGACAAAGTCTCCACCGATTTCAAGAACCTTTGGAGTGCCTGGGGGTCCGGGTGGATCGAAGGGCGCTTTCGCTTTGATGGGATTGGTGCCATCCAGCGGTGGTCCCATTCCGTTGTCATTGACTGCTCTAATTCTGAAGAGATACTCGTGACCTTCGGTCAGGCCTTGAACCAGGAAAGTGGTGTCCTTGCAAGAGCTGGAGATTGTTAGCCAGTGACCCTGTGTCACCTCCTTGCGTTCGACAACGTAATGAGTAACACGAAGACCACCGTCTGTCTTTGGTGGAAGCCAAGACAGTGTGCACGTATGTTTGTTGATTTCAGAGACATCGAGAGGTCCCACTGGGGGTCCAGGCGTTCCGGTAATCTGAGCTGTGAATGACCCACTAACGCTGCCGCTGTCGTTGCTGATGGAGAGCTCATAAATGCCCTGATCATCTTTCTCAATGTCCTTGATGAAGATGATGAGGTACTCATCGAAAACAGTGTACTTGATGTGTGAGGATTCCACCACCTTGTGTCCATCCTTCTTGAGAACAATATCCATGGGCTGGTCGCCTGAGTAATAAATCTTGATCTTTGCATTCTCCTTTTCAACGAGTAAGAGAACTTGGGGCATACGTTCAATTCTAGGTGGTGTACCGATCTTCAATCTCATTGAGGTTGTTGCGATGCCGAGTGGATTTGCAGCTTGGCAGCTGTAATCTCCACTGTCAGCCTCCCAAACTTCAGAGATGATCAGTCGGAACAGACCATCCTCATGGGTTTCAGATCTGAAACGTCCACCCATGGTGATCTCACGTCCATTCCTCAACCACCTCGGTGTCGGCATGGGTTTACCAGTCGCCTGGCACTCGAGTACAAACGTCTTTCCAAGGGGCACACCCTGGCTAACTGGCAGTGATTTCTTGAATTCCGGTTTCTCTCCGCCCTCAACTTCGCAAACTTTAACTGGAGTGGTGCAGGAACTAGGTTCTGACCTTCCGGCAGCATTGACAGCAAACACTCGGAATTCGTAGTCGCCACGTTCAATGAGATGCATGACAGTGTAATCAAGATCAGTGACGTTGTATTCATTACACTTGAGCCAGATTGCTGATCCAATCTCGCGTTTCTCGATAACGTATCCAGTAATCCTGCTACCACCATCTGATGTTGGTGCTTCCCACCTGAGGTCGACGTAGTTCTTTCCAACTTTAATGACTTGAGGAGTACCTGGAGGCGATGGTACATTGAATTTACTTCGCAATTTGAACTGGATAGAGGGTGGACTTGGCTTGCTGAAGCCAGCGGCGTTCTTAGCCCTAACTCTGAATTCATACTCATGACCACTGGAGAGACCGTAACACACGTAGTGAGTGTCTTTTACCAGATAGTCATTCGCAACCTTCCAGTGTGCATCAGAAGGATCACGCCACTCGACCTTGTAGCCTTGAATACGAGAGCCACCATCCGACACAGGTTTTTCCCATTGAATGGTGATACTGTCTGAATCCCAATCGATGACTCGAGGCTGAGAGGGTGGCTCTGGCACATTGAATGGGAACTTCGCCATTATTGGTTCTTCACCGGTCAGTGGCTCTGATACACCATACTGATTCTCCGCACGTACTCGGAAATTGTACTTGCGATTTGGCTCCAGTCCAATCACGTTGTAGTGAGTATTATGGACGAAGCTGCAGAGCTTGACCCAATAACCACCTGGATCCAATTTCTCAACGATGTAGTTGGTGACTGGTGAGCCACCGTCGTCGAATGGTGGTTTCCAGGCGAGAGTACACGTCTCTGGAGTGATGTCTGAGATGTCCAGAGGGCCCAGAGGATGTGAGGGCTTGTCAACGACGAGTACCCTGCAGGATGCTGTGTCGGATCCTACAGTATTGACAAGATTAATCGTGTAATTTCCAGTATCACTGCGCTTAGCCCTGGAATTAATGAACTTGGAGGCGATATCAGACGTGTCGAATCTAATCCTCGAGTCTGTAAAGACTTCTTCACCATTGATCGACCAGTTCGGCCTCGGTTTTGGATTTGCGGTGAACGGTACTGTGATGGAGAACGGCTCTCCAGCGATCACAGTCATATCGCGAATGCTCAAATCACTGGTGATCTTTGGTGCAAATGTTGGTGCACATGCACGAATAGCATCAGAGCTCGCGCTAAACGGTCCCTGACCAGCTGCGTTGACTGCAGACACCCGGAATTCGTAATCATGATTAGCGATGAGTCCGGAGACCTTGTAGGAGGTGTCTTGAATGTGAATTGGAGTTGCCTTGATCCATTTTTCCTCGCTGATTCCACGTCTCTCGAGGATGTAACCTGTGATTGGTGATCCACCGTCACTTCGTGGTTTCGCCCAAGAGACTGTTATACTGTCTTCACTGGTTTCAATTCCACGCGGCGCACCTGGGGCTGTTGGCACGTCAAACGGATACCTAGCCTTGATGGGTTCTCTCGTCTCAGCAGGATCAGATGTGCCATATTGATTCTCAGCCATTACTCGGAAGTCATACTCCTGTCCAACATTGAGATTGCGTACACGAACGAACGGAGTAGTCACGTAACCACTGATCTTCACCCATGGGGCGAGTCTTCCTTCGCGTTTCTCAATTACGTAGTTCGTTATATCAGCGCCACCATTGTCCTTAGGTGGATTCCAGTATAATGTGAGAGCATCGCCAGCGAATTCATCCGCTCGAAGGTTTTGTGGGGCGCCTGGACGATCAAGAACTCTGACATTAACCGTTGCTGTGTCAAATCCAGCTTGATTACGAAGCTGTAGACGGTATTGACCTCCATCCTTGCGTTTGGAGTTCTTGACAACAAGACTGACGAAGTCATCGCCCTGTTGTTGATGCACTCGCTTGTCACTCTCATCGAACACAACATCATTAGCGAACCAAGTGGCAGCGGGTCTGGGGAAGCCAATGTAGGGTACGTGAATGGAGAAGTCTTCTCCAGCGCGCACGGTGATATCTCTAAGTCCACTCAGATCCAGAATTGGTTTGTTGGGCTGCTCTTCGATGACAATGGGATTGCTAGCACGGCTAGGATCGCTCTTGCCCACATCGTTGACAGCGATGACGCGGAATTGGTACTCATCACCTTCCCGGAGTTTGGGTACAGTGTAGATGTTTCCAGTGATGATAGCCCCATTGACATCGTTCCAGTCGGACTCGTCTTTCCTCTTGGATTGAATGTGATATCCACGAATCTTAGCACCACCATCGTTACGCGGCGGACGCCATGAGAGTGTAACTGAGTCCTTTGTGATGCGATCTGCCTTGGGAGGCTCTGGGGCATCGGGACGAAGTCTCTGGTGTCCAGCGGTGATCGGTTCTGTCGCTCTACTGGGATCTCCTGGACCAGCCTCATTAACAGCGATGACTCGGAACTCATAACGACTACCATCATGAAGATCCTGAACCGAGAACGTTGTGTTGGGTGTTGGGTAATTATTAGCTTTGAGCCATTCTCCGCCTCTCTCACGTTTCTCAACATAGTAACCTGTGATTGGTTTTCCACCAGTATTTTCTGGGGGATTCCAGGCAAGAGTACAAGTATTGGGTGTGTAACCAAGGATTTCGGGTTGATTTGGTGCACCCGGTGGATCGAATGGACTCTTGGCGACCACTGGTTTTCCATCAAGGGGTTCAGATACACCGTAGAGATTCTCAGCACGCACCCGGAAAATGTATCTTCTACCTTCCTGAAGACCTCTAGCTGTGAAATTGCAGGTGGGACAGTATCCTGGGACTTGCCTCCAATTGTCCATCCCGAAGTCACAGATTTCAACGATGTAGTTTGTGATGGCTGCACCACCAGTGTCATCAGGTGGGCTCCACGATAATGACACGGACTCGTGATTAGTGCCAGAGTAGAGGAGTGGTCCTTTAGGTGGTGATGGTTTGTCCACAACGATGACTTGAATGACAGCCGAATCCTCTCCGTATTCATTGGTAGCTCTGACTGTGTAGAATCCAGCATCTTCACGGATTGATTTTTCAACTAAAAGCACTGTATGATCGCTCTTAGTTTCGGTGGTCATGCGATAGATATCTGGTAGATGACCACCGTCCTTCAGCCACGAGACGGTAGGAGTTGGAGCTCCAGAAATCGGGATGTCAATGTGAATGGGCTCGCCAGCACGTACTCTGATCTTGCGTCCCAAGAGTGCATCAAGATGAAGTTTTGGTGTCTCCTTCATCGGTCTAGCTGTAATGATGTTGGATGCATCACTGGCTTTTCCAGGGCCAGCTGCATTGATCGCTGTGACTCGGTACTCATACTGATGTCCATCAGCCACATGTTCGTCCAGGTATTCCTTATCCTTTATGGGCTCTTTGTTGATTCTTATCCATCGTCCAGTTGCACGGTCCCGTCGTTCTATATCGTATCCGAGGATGGGTGAGCCTCCATTGCTGATTGGTGGCGTCCACTGGATGGTAATGTGATCCTTGTCAGCATCAACGCACTCGGGCTTACCTGGCTGTCCAGGTACACCGAACTGGTTCTTAGCAACTACTGCGCGATCTGTCTTCAGTGGGTCGGAACGTCCCTGCAGATTCTCAGCAGACACTCTGAATTCGTATTTGGTACCCTCAAGAAGACGTGGTACAGTAGCATACGTCTGTTTCGGGTTGACATAGTTCACTGCTGGTACCCAGCCACCACCGTGTGTCAAGTCACGTTTCTCGATGACATAACCAGTGATTTCACTGCCTCCATTGTCCTTTGGTGGTTTCCAGGAAAGTGTGACGGATTGACTGGTGATTTCTTCGTATTCCAGTGGAGCTTCTGGTGGTCCCGGTCTATCTAAAACGATCACATTGAAGCTTCCCTCATCAGTGCCACTGTCATTCTTCAGGTGGAGATTATAGCGTCCTGAGTCTGTCCTCTTAGCATTGACAGTATGTACAATTGTATGATATCCAATTGAAGTGATTGTTGTCCGTTCAGTCGTTATCAGGTCCTTGCCACCAACCGTCCATGTCACGGTAGGTGCAGGTTCACCAACGAAATCAATATCCACATGGAAGACGAGTCCAGCCTTGATACGAATATCTTCGAGCGGTGTTTTGATCTTCGGCGCCAAGAATCTCGTCTTTGCGATAACCGCATCACTGGGTTCTGAGGGCTCCGACTGTCCAGCTTCGTTGACAGCAATCACCCTGAATTCGTATTCTTGACCTTCCGTCAAATCAGGTGCCGTAGCGCTGGTCTTGCCAGGCGGTGCGTGACATGCATTTATCCAGTATGGACTTCCCTTCTCCTTCTTCTGGATGATATACCCAGTGATAGGAGACCCACCGTCACTCTCGGGTGCAGGCCAAGTAAGATCCACATGATCCTTGTCCCAATCTGTGATCTTTGGTTTTCCGGGTGCACTAGGCTCGTCAAATTCGTTCCTCGCGATTATGCTCTTGGTGGTTTCCAAGGGATCTGATTCACCCACGTTGTTAACTGCTTTCACCCGGAAGTGGTACTCTTTGCGATGAGTAAGCCTGTAAACCTCGTGATTGAGTGTCATAGCCATTCCAGCGTCGGACCAGGTACCTCTAGATACATCCATCTTTTCGATGATGTAGTGGAGAATTGGACTGCCACCGTCGTCAAGAGGCAGACCCCAGGATAGATGACACATATCTTTTGAAATATTACTGACAACAAGTGGTCTCTCTGGTGGTGATGGCCTGTCCAGCACAGTCACAGTAGCGCCAGCTGCCATTTTACCATGATCGTTAACAAGAGTTAACTTGTAACGTCCAGCATCGGATCTTTGGGCAAATGCGATTTCAAAGGTAGTGTTTGTGGTGGTTGTGAAAATATCATGTCGAAGATCGTGTTCGACTGGAACATCATTGATACTCCAGTAGGGAGTTGGTTTCGGTGATGCTTGAATCGGAATATCGTAGAGGATCTTCTGACCAGCGCGAACAGTCATATCTTTGAGGAGATGTCTATCAAATATTGGAGCTTGGAAGCGAGGTTTAGCGATTACTGGCGCCGAAGCTTCGGATGGCTCGCCTGGTCCAGCTTTGTTAACTGCAATAACTCGGAATTCGTACTCTTGACCTTCAGTTAAATCTGGAACAGTTCCACTGCAGGCTGTACCAGGGATCTCAGCCGCTTTCTCCCACTGACCAAAGCGGGGTCGTTTTTCGATTATGTATCCTGTGATAGGAGCTCCTCCGTCATTCTTAGGCGGTGTCCATTCAAGATCAACGTGATCCTTGCCCCAGTCGGTGGCAATAGGCTGTCCAGGCTTGTTCGGTTTACCGAATGGATCTTTAGCTGTGATTTCATCGATACCAGTCAACGGCTGGGATTCACCCATTTTGTTGACTGCGCGAACTCTAAAGGTGTAAGAATGTCCCTCGATCAAGTGATCAACTCTGCATGCACAGTGATCAGCTTCGGCAACGGGTACCCATCGCATGCTCTCAGAATCCATTTTCTCGATGGCATAATGAAGGATCTCGCAACCACCGTCGTCTCTCGGTGCTCTCCAAGTGAGGGAACATCCGTTCTTGGTGACATCTTCGACTTTGAGTGGCCCTTCAGGAGGCGATGGTACGTCCATAACGATTACATTAAGTGTAGCGCTGTCCATGCCATTCACGTTCTTAACTGTGAGAGTGTAAACTCCAGTGTCAGGACGATGGGCATCCATAAACCGGACTTTAGTGTTGTAATCAGAATTGGTGATCTTGATACGGTCGTCATTGCTCACTGCCACTCCCTTCAACGTCCACTCCTTCGATGGCGGAGGTTCACCAATAACAGGAACATCAAAGTCGAAGAATCCACCAGCACGTACTTTAACATCAAGCATGTACTTGCGATCAATCTTCGGTGGCAGGTTCTTAGGTCTAGCAATGTGTGGTCTGGTGGAGTCCGATGGCTCTCCTGCGCCTCCCTTATTCACAGCTTTTACCCGGAATTCATACTGAGTGCCTTCAATCAGGTCTGGAACTCTGCCATGTGTCACATCACCTTCGACTTTAGCGCACTCTTCCCAATTTGGATTGAATTTGTCGCGTTTTTCGATTATGTAACCTGTGATGGGTGATCCACCGTCGTCAACAGGTCGACTCCATCCAAGTTCAACAAAGTCAGTATCGTAATCTGTGATCGTTGGAGTGCTGGGTTTACCAGGTTGATCAAATGGATTCTTAGCTTCGATGTTCTTCGCCATGGAGAGAGGATCAGATTTGCCCTGTTTATTGACTGCTCGCACTCGGAATTTGTACTTGTGCCCAGGAATCAAATCATCGACTTTGAGACTTGTTTCAGGTCCCAGGGTTTCTCCAGCAGGTACCCACCTTCCAGTGGCGTCATCCATCTTCTCGACCACATAGTTTTCAATCGGCTGGCCACCGTCATCCTCCGGTGGATTCCAGGTTAAAGTACAGCCTTCAGCGTGAATGTCTGAGGCTCTGAGTGGTCCCTCCGGTGTTCCAGGCTTATCAAGAACTGTCACTCTTACATCCGCTGTATCCATTCCATTGATATTCTCAGCGATAATCGAATACCTCCCGGACTCAGCTCTTGTGGCCATTCTCACACTCAGACTAGTCGCGTAATCCACGTGTTTTATCTTTATACGATCGCTCGAGCTAAGCTCTCTACTGGCAAGTTGCCATCTTGTTGTCGGTGCAGGCTCGCCAGTAACCTTAACATCGAAGTTAAAGTTCTGACCAGCTTTGATCTTAATATCAATGAGATTCGTTCGATCGATCCTCGGCGCCAGATTTCTTGGTTTAGCAATGATTGTTGGAGTTGCATCTGACGCTTCACCAGGTCCAGCAGCATTGACAGCACGCACACGGAATTCGTAGGGCTGTCCTTCCATCAAATCCGGAACTTTAGCGAAACAAATGTCAGCAGGTACTTCAACAGCTTTCTCCCAATCTCCATACTTATCTTTCTTCTCGATGACGTAACCAATGATCGGTGAGCCACCGTCGTCGGTTGGTGGTGTCCATTTGAGGTCGACATGATCCTTGTCCCAGTCTGTAGCCTTGAGATTGCCAGGTTTGCCAGGTTCATCGAACGGATTCTTAGCTACAATTGTTTCTTCAGCAGTAAGAGGTTCGGATTCTCCTTCCGAGTTAACAGCTGCCACACGGAATTTGTACTCTTTTCCTGGAGTTAAACCAGTCACGTCGATGTTGGGTTCCGTGGAGCGTCCACAGGGCACCCAACAACCAGTCTCAGGATCCATTTTCTCGACTTGGTAGTACTCAATGGGAGTGCCACCATCATCCAGAGGTCGTTTCCATTTGAGTTTGCAACCTTCTTTGTGAACATCTGAGATCTGGAGAGGTCCCTCAGGAGCAGTGGGCTTATCAGTAACTGTTACTTGAATCGTAACTTGATCTTTACCCGATGAATTACTAGCTGTAACCACGTATTCCCCACTGTTTCCACGAGAAACTGGACGAATTATTAGTTTGGTGCTGTACGGTGGGTTCTCCAGGATGACAGTCTTTCCAGCAACAATTGGAACTGATCCACAGCGCCAGTCAACGTGTGGTGGAGGTTCTCCAGTGATAGCAGCATCAAATTTGAGAGTTGAGCCAGCGGACAGAGTGACATCTCTCAAGTGCCTTCGGTCAATCTTCGGGGCTAAGAACCGTGGTTTTGCCAAGAATGTCTTGCTGACATCTCCAGGTTCCGATTGGCCGGCCTTATTGACAGCAATAACACGGAATTGATACTCATTTCCTTCAATAAGACCAGTGATGTGGGCCTCTGGCTGGGGTACGGTTGTCTCCAGAGCCTTTTCCCACATTGTACTGTACTTGTCCTTTTTCTCGATGATGTATCCGGTGATTGGTGATCCTCCATTTGAGAAAGGTTCCCTCCACTTAAGATCAACGGTATTGGCTGACCAGTCAGTGGGCTCTGGAGCTCCTGGTGCTGAGGGCACGGTGAAGGGATCCTTGGCGATGATTGAGCCATAGGTTTCGAGCGGCTCGGATTCACCCTCTGAGTTTATCGCTTTCACTCGGAATTTGTATTCATGACCTGGGGTAAGTCCCTCGACCTTCATCTCTGTACCCGCACACTTGCCAACTGGCAACCAAACGCCAGTCTCAGGGTCGTATTTTTCTACCAGGTAGCCATCGATCGGTTCACCACCATCGTCCTTTGGCTTTTTCCATTTGAGAGTGCAACCGTCTTTGTGAATGTCGGAGACGTCCAGTGGTCCTTCGGGCTTCGATGGTTTAGCTGAGAGATAATTGGTAATAATCATCATTATATCAATTAAGTAAATAGAGCAAAAAACATAAACAAAAAAGGAGATAAAATTGTCTATTATGACTAACAAAATCATTTCTGACTTGTTTCAAAAATGGTATTTTCTATTTGCTTATATGATATGCTGCATTATTCCAGGGCATGAATTAAAAGCTTGAATGGATCAATAAATTGAATGATTTTATAGATGACCTATAAATAGTTCAATGCATTGAAATTGGTCAATGATTAAATTGAGAACAGAATATTTTTAATTACTTCTGTCCTTAGCCTGATTTTTACATAGTAGAGATAAACAAACTGTACTTACAAATGACAATGACCTCGACCTCAGCGGTATCACTGCCATACTGATTGACAGCTGTAATTTTATAGATACCAGTGTCTTTGCGCTCAGCTTTGTCATTAGAGAATTTCGTGTTGTTGGGTTCATTAACGACTTTGCGATGAGTTGTCACATGTACGCTCTTTTCATTAATTAGCCAGGTAACATCTGGCGCTGGCTCACCCGACACTTTGACGTCAAAGTGGAAACGCTCGCCCTCGCGAATATTAACGTCACGAAGATTACGACGGTCAATCTTCGGTGGTACTGCAGTGAAATTAAACAACACAAATCAGTTTCATTCTTCACTCTGGCAGGTTTATAAGTAAGGAAATACTCACCTCGTCGGCATTTCGCGATGACAGACTTGCTAGCGTCAGATGGTTCACCGGGACCAGCAGCATTGATTGCTCTGACACGGAACTCGTACTCAGTTCCTTCATCGAGATTCTCAGCTCGACCTTTGCATTCAGGTCCAACAGTTTCGCATGCTTTGACCCATTTTGGTGTCCCCTTCTCCCGTTTTTCGATAACGTAACCGGTGATTGGATTTCCACCGTCAGTCAACGGTGGAGTCCATCTTAGGTCAACGTGATCCTTATCCCAGTCAGTTGCCTCTGGGCGGCCTGGTGCACCTGGCTCATCTATAAGGGTATATTTATGAAAAAAACAATTGATGATTTCTGATGAAAGCTGCTCTGAGCGACAAAACGTTCGGTCATGGTTAAAAATTCTCTTTCTTTCTTTGACCAACTAGAGAAAGTACGCGCTACACTTATGTTTCGCAAGATAAACCGATTTTATGTGAAAGGAATAGCCCAATTAACTACAAAATAATTCAAGTTAATGATCTCACCGAATGGATTCTTTGCCACAATACTATGATCCGTCACCAAAGGTTCAGACTCTCCCTCGGCATTGACCGCAGCAACGCGGAATTTATATTCCTGACCAGGAACGAGATTATCAACTTCCATAACGGGCTCCTTTGTCCTACCAACAGGTATCCATCTGCCGGTTTCCGTATCTTGTTTCTCAACAACATAATGCTCAATAGGTACACCGCCATCATCAAGTGGAGAGTTCCACTTGAGGGTGCATCCTTCTTTGTGCACATCGGAAACCTTGAGAGGACCCTCTGGTTTACCAGGTTTATCGAGTACCAAAATTTCAATGGTAGCCTCATCTCTACCGGAATCATTCTCAACCTTGAGTGTCAATGTGCCACAGTGCGCTCTGGTGGCAGATGGCACCAAGAATTTGGTCTTGTAATCTTCGAATTCCAGCTGTACAAAGTGTCCATCGTCTTGCTTGACTTTATTGTGCCACCATGCCTTCGATGGAGGAGGTTCACCACTGACTTTCACATCTAAACGGATATGATTGCCAGCTTTAATCGTAAGATCTCTGAGATTAGTTCTATCGATCCTAGGCGCGGCAAAACGATCCTTGGCAGTTAGAATATCACTGGCATCACTGGGCTGGCTTACACCACCCTTATTAACAGCTTTAATCCTGAATTGATATTTCTGTCCCTCCGTGAGATCTTCAACAGTTCCCCTAGTTTGAGTGCCAGGAACTTCACCAGCCTTCTGCCACTTTCCATACATATCCTTCTTTTCAATAATGTATTTTTCGATTGGTGCACCTCCGTCGCGTTTCGGCGCTGCCCATTTGAGATCAACATGTCGCTTGTCCCAGTCTTTGAATTCTGGTTTACCAGGGGCGTCAGGTTCTTTGAATGGATTTTTGGCAGTGATCGGTATATCAGTCTCCAATGGCTCAGAATCACCCTCTGCATTCACAGCCTTAACTCGGAACATGTAGTCTTTGCCCTCGTTGAGACCGGTAATATCGGCTTCAGGATTTTTAGTAGTTGCACATGGTACCCACCGCCCTGTATCCACGTCCATGCGTTCAACCACGTAATGATCGATTGGCTCGCCACCATCATCTTCAGGGGCTTTCCACTTGAGTTTACAACTATCTGCTGTAACATCGGCAACGTCCAGAGGACCCTTGGGCTTAGTAGGCTTGCTTGTGACGATCACTTCAATCTCAACTTCATCAGTCCCACTCTCATTAACTGCGGTTACCGTGTAGCTTCCCGTATCCGCCCTCTGGAGCTTACTGAGTATGAAGAGCGTGTGATAATCCTCATTATCAATCTTTAGACGATCAACTGTTTTCAGGATCGCACCCTTGTACTTCCAGGTGACGGTTGGAGGGGGTTCTCCCTTGATGTCAGCCTCCAATCGCAGCATTTGGCCCACTCGTAACGTCTTCTTTCCCAGGTTCTTTCGATCAATTCTGGGAGCAAGGAATCTCGGCTTCGCAACCACAGATTTTGATACGTCACTAGGCTCACTAGGACCCGCCTTGTTAACAGCTACCACCCTGAATTCGTATTCGTGTCCGGGTTCAATTCCCTCCGTCACTTTAGCACGTGTTCTATCACCCACGACCATCGCGGCGTCCACCCACTGCCTACCATCTTTGTCGCGCATTTGGACGATGTATTTCTCGATATTGGCACCACCATTATCCTCAGGTGGTGACCACTCGAGATCAACAAAGTCCTTGTCCCAATCTTTGATGTCAGGACGACCAGGTTTGCTGGGCTCGTTGAATGGATTCTTGGCAATGATGGATTTGTCAGCCTCAAGCTCCTCAGAGTCTCCTTCCTTATTGACTGCTTTCACTCGGAATTTATAAGGCTTTCCCTCGAGAAGACCTGTGATGTTCGCTTCGGGCTCAGTTGACCTAGCACAGGGGATCCACATACCCGTGAGAGGGTCGAGTTTTTCGATCTCATAGTATTCGATTGGTGAACCACCATCGTCCTCTGGCCGTTTCCATTTGAGTTTACAACCATGTTTAGTCACATCAGTAACGTCCAGTGGTCCCTTTGGTTTCGCTGGCTTTCCAAGAACTGTGATTTCAATCTCTGCCTCGTCTTCACCAACTTCATTCTTAGCGAAAATCTTGTATCTTCCAGTGTGAGTCCGCTTCGCCTTTAAGACGAAGAATTTAGTGTTGTAATCGATGTTGTCGATGCGATAAACATCGTCTGTTTGGATGGCGGAATCATTAAAGGACCAGGAGACGGTTGGAGGAGGTTCACCGATGATGTTGACGTCGAGACTGATTGTGAGACCGACTTTAACGGTGAGTGGATTGAGATTCGTCCTGTCAATGTGAGGCTTCAGCCACCGGGCTTTGGCAGTGTGTGGATTGGTCGCTTCACTAGGCTCACCAGGTCCTGCTTTATTGACAGCCCGAACGCGGAATTGGTACTGGTTTCCTTCGACCAGTTTGGGAACGATACCTTCGCACTTGGGGCCGAATGTCTCTGCAGCTTTCACGAAATTCGTACCGAATTTCTCCTTCATCTCGAGTACGTATCCAGTAATAGGAGCACCTCCATCTCTATGAGGGGGTTCCCACTTGAGAGTCACTGTATTCTCAGTCCAGTCGATGATTTCTGGTAGTCCAGGTGCTGTAGGTGCATCGTATGGGTTCTTAGCGACGATAGCAGTGTCAGTGTTCAATGGCTCTGATTCACCCTCCTCATTGACTGCCTTTACACGGAATTCGTACTTATGTCCTGGCTCTAATCCTGTAATCACTTGTTCCGTCTTTTCAGGATCAGCTACACCAGCCTGCACCCATCTGCCTGTGGTCACATCCATCTTTTCGATGATATAAGAGGAGAGTGGAAGACCACCATCGTCCTTCGGTTTTTTCCACTTGAGCTTGCATCCTTCTTTATGCACATCAACAACTTCCAATGGACCCTCTGGTTTATCAGGTTTATCCAGGATTATAATTTCTACATCAGCCTCATCACGACCTGAATCATTGACAGCTGTAATCGTGTATTTACCCGTGTCCTTGCGGGTTGTGTGAGACATATTGATCTTCGTCAAATAGTCCTCATTCTCGATCTTGAGATTCGGTGTATTTTCGAGGACTTTGGTTCCTCGTGCCCAGGTGATTGTTGGAGGGGGTTCGCCCTCAACATCAACTTCGAGTTTCACGTGTTGACCAGCACGTACTTTGATCTGCTGAAGCTTATCACGATTAATATGAGGCTTAAGGAATCTTGCTTTGGCAGTGTGAGGCTTGGTAGGATCGCTGGGCTCAGAGGGCCCGGCTTTGTTAACAGCTCGCACTCGGAATTGATAAACTTTGCCTTTAACAAGGCCTTCTACGCGACCTTTGGGCTCAGGGCCAGTGGTCTCAGCAGCTTCTTCCCAGTGGGGAGAAAGTTTCTCCTTCTTTTCGATGATGTAACCAGTAATGGGTGCACCACCATCACTCTTCGGGGGTTTCCACTTGAGGTCCACCCTGTCAACATCCCAATCTTCTAGTTCTGGGACACCAGGTCTATCGGAAGCATCGAATGGATTCTTCGCAATGGTTCCACCATCTGTAGTCAGTGGCTCTGACTCACCCTCTTCGTTAATTGCTTTAACTCGGAATTCGTATTCATGTCCTTCTGCCAATCCCTTCACATCAATTTCAGTATCATTTGTTCGCCCAACTGGTACCCATCTACCCGTTGTCTTATCAAACTTCTCCACTTGATACCCAGTGATTGGTTTGCCACCATCATCCTCTGGCTTCTCCCATTTGAGTTTGCAACCGTTTTTGGTGACATCTGATACCTTGAGGGGACCTTTAGGCTTGCCAGGCGCTGAGAGAACGGTGACTTCAACCTCCGCTTCGTCTTCTCCTGAAGCATTAACTGCCTTGATCTTCCAGACACCAGTGTTCTTACGGAGGGCTTCGGAAATCGTGAGCTTTGTGTTGTAATCGACATTGACGATCTCGATGTTATCAGCGGATTTCATCAAGGTGTTTTTATGGTACCAGGTGATTTCTGGTGGGGGCTCTCCACGAACGTCCACATCATACTTAATGGATTTGCCAGCTCTCACGACGATTGGCTTCAGATTCGTGCGATCGATTCTTGGTTTGAGTGCTTTATGCTTAACCATCTGCATTTTCGAAGCACCAGAGGGTGGTGATTGTCCTGCCTTGTTAACAGCGATAACTCTGAATTGATATTCAGCACGATCTTTGAGGCCATCAACTCGGGCTGCGAGACCATCAGCGGCAGGAACCTCCATGGCTTTCTCCCAATCTGGCTTGTATTTATCTTTCTTCTCAATAATGTATTTTTCAATGGGTGTACCACCATCGAAGTCTGGTGCTGTCCATTTGATACTAACCGATTCATTATCGTAATCCGTGATAAGCGGCGTTCCTGGTGCATTTGGCTCGTCGAATGGATTCTTCGCAAGAATTGGTTTTTCACTTGTTAATGGCTCAGAGTCACCTTCGTCATTGACAGCCGTGACTCGGAAAAGGTATTCACTGCCAGGATTGAGTCCTGTGATTTCGAACTCAGTATTGGGCGAGTTTCCAGGCACTTTTCCACATCTAACCCATTTACCTGTTTTAGTATCCATTCTTTCGATCTCATACTCTTTGATTGGTACACCACCATCATCCTCGGGCTTCTGCCATTTCACCTTGGCTGATTTATTTGTGACATCGGACACAACTAGTGGTCCACCAGGTGCATCCGGCTTTCCAAGAACAGTCAGCTCCACACTCTCCTCATCCCTTCCATTAACATTTTCAGCCGTTATCGTGTACTTCCCAGTGTCCTTTCTTACAGCATTAATGATGCTGAAGTCAGTGTGATAATCTACATTATCAATCTTGATTCTTTCAGTTGATGTGAGAGGAATATTATCCCGCCAGATCCAGTTGACGACTGGAGGAGGCTCGCCAATAATATCGACAGACCATTTGTGATTACGTCCAGCCTTTATGACAATAGATTTCAAGTTTGTGCGGTCAATTCTCGGTTTCAAATTTCTATGCTTGCAAATGTGGTTGTCAGTGGGTTCGCTGGGCTGAGAAAGTCCGGCTTTATTCGCAGCACGAACTCTAAATTGATAAACCATTTTCTCCTTCAGCCCCTCCACTTTAGCTTCAGCAGTTGCATCGGGTGTTTTCATCACTTCTACCCAATCCGGTGAGAACTTATCCTTCATTTCAATAACGTAGTGGGTTATCGGACGTCCACCGTCTTTCTCGGGTTTCGCCCATCGCAGAGAGACACTCATGTTATCATAATCGAAGATTTCAGGTTTACCAGGTTTGTCTGGTTCGTCATACGGATTCTTGGCGACAATCGCTTCATCCGTAACCAGCGGTTCTGATTCTCCCTCCTTGTTCATTGCCTTCACCCTGAATTTGTACTTCTTGTTCTGCGTGAGACCTGGGAATGTGAAGGTGTCCTTATCAGGACCAACTTCACCAGCAGGAATCCATCTCCCGGTATCCATATCCATTTTCTCCAGAGTGTACCCTGTGATATCAGTGCCGCCATCGTCAACCGGCTTCTTCCATTTGACAGTAATATGATCTGATCGTACTTCCTCAGTGACAAGTGGTCCCTTCGGTGGTGTTGGCTTGTCAAGCACAACAACATCAGCCATGCTCTCGCATACTCCGGAACCATTGCTGAGAACCAGCTTGTATTTTCCCGAGTCAGCACGTACAGTTTTTCGAACTGTCACCACTGTATTCCTCTCGTATTTATCGATGGTGATTCTCTCAGCAGAATCTTGCACGAGTTCCTTGCTTCCCAAGAACCATTTCACTTCTGGTTCTGGTTCTCCGCCGAACTTGATATCGTACTTGATGACTTGTCCTTTCTTGACAACAAGATTCGTCAGCTGATCGCCGATAATGAATGGCTTGACGAATCTACATTTGGCTATTATCGGTTTGGTGGCGTCCGACGGTGTACCAGGGCCGGCTTTGTTGACAGCCCGAATTCTGAATTCGTACTGACCTCCCTCTTTCAGGCCATCGATGGTACCCTTGGTGACATCACCTTCGATCTCCTTACCCTTAACCCACTCCTTTCCAAACTTCTCTTTGTACTCGATGACATATCCAGTGATAGGTGCACCTCCATCACTCTCGGGTTTGGTCCACGTTAAGTCAGCATGGTCAACATCCCAATCAACAACTTCAACATTACCCGGTTTGCCGGGCTCGTCCCATGGATCCTTAGCCAGAATGGGTTTGCCAAACGTTGCTGGCTCGCTCGAAGCAATTTTGTTAACCGCACGAATACGGAATTTGTATTCCTTCTTCGTTTTGAGATCTTCAACCTTAAACGTGCATTTCTCGCCGGGTAATACTTCACCCACACTGTCCCATTGATTCTTGAGACTCATATCCAAACGTTCAATGACGTATTTCGTAATTGGTGAGCCACCATCATCCTCGGATGGTTTAAAGGATACAACGCAGGAAGTTGCGAAAACATCCGTTACGTCGACGTCTCGTGGAGGTGATGGTGCATCCTGCATGATGACATTCACATCCTTCACCTCCTCGCCCTGGCCATTTCCAATCCTCACCTGGTAGATGCCAGACAGATCACGCTGGGGTTTCTTAATTTTAAATGTGATTTTATCCTCTCCCACGACGATCTCGACATCTTTGAGTGGCAATGCCTTGCCGTCTTTCATCAGTTTAGCCTCCACTGGGGTCTGTTTGGTACCTTCGACCTTGTAGGGAATAGTAAAGACAATCGGAGAGGCACAAGGTCCTTCAACTTTGTCTGGAATTTCTGCAATAGGCTTGCTCTCACCCTTTCTCACTGTCAGCTGACAACTGCTGCTCAGCTCTCCACTCTTGCACGTGATCTCTCCGTCGTCACTCAATTCTGCCTTGTTGAAGACAAGCTGGTGTTTTCCACCTCCCAAATTCTTAATTTCAATCCTATCATTCGGTTCAATGGGTTTCCCATTGAAGAACCATTCAGCAGGTGCCGTCTGGTCCTGGAGTTCAACGTCCAGAACTAACTTCTCGCGTTCGACCGCAGTCGTGTCTTTCAATTTCTTGTTAAAACTGTTCAGATAATTCACAATGATCTCTGCTTCTGTTTTGTCAGCATTACTGACGCAAGAGTAAAGACCTGCATCTGTAACCTTACAATCTTTGATGACCAATTTTCGTTTGCGGCCATCTTCCTTGATTTGGACGCGTTTATCAGCTGTGATCTTCTGATCTCCCTTGAACCACTCAACGTCACCAGCTTCATCATCTAATTCACAGAGTAGTGTAATTGTTTCTTTCTCTGTTGTCGTTTGATGCTTGAGAACCTTGACAAACTTGTAGGGGTAGTCCTCAACTGTGAGAACAGTGTCTGTCTTCTCAGTCTGTTTATTGATTTTACAACAGTATTCACCACTGTCCTCCAATTTTCCTTTTTTAATGGTCAACCTGCATACACCTGACATATCCTTGGAGATGCTGTAGAGGTCTCCATCCTCCAATTTTGTTTTTCCCTTGTACCAAGTGACTGTTGCCATATTCGAACTGAGGGTACATTCCAAGAAGACTTCGTGCTTTGTGTAACCAGCTGATTGTTTCGGTAGGGGCTTGATGAAGTTGTAGGAGGGATCAGGTTCTGCAGACCAAAGTAAGCGGTTTTTAAGGGAATCTAGATTTAAGAGGATGAAAAATACGAGAATACGAAAAATACTAACCATCGACATTCAGGAAAGCAGTGCTTGTAATTCCACCGATATCAATTGTGTACTTCCCAGTGTCTTCAACTTTGGGATTTGATATGATGAGCTGATATGAATCTTCCTCGTTCTTAAACTTGTATTTTGGCGATGGGAATAGTTCCTACCAAAGGACAATATCGAATTTAATTCATTTAACTTCGGTGTCGATTCGGCGTTTAGGCTACGAATAAAGGTAGACAACTTACGTCCTTGCGGAAGAACCACTTGGGCTTGGCGTTCGGTTTCGAGAAGTTCGCATCGAAGCTGACTTTTTTATCCTTTCCTTCCTTGGCGTACTGATCCACCAGTGGTTTGAGGAACGAGTCTTGCTTCTATAAACGTCAGGAACAAAAGAACAAGAATTAATGATTAATAATTAAAGAGTTGACGAACCATTTATGAAGAGACATTCGCCACCTATATGAAATGAAATAAACAATATAAAAAAATTTTATGGCTTGGTAGTATATCCATGCCTGATCTGGATGCTGTTAGACGAGCCATGTAATCCTCGTGCGATACATCTCTTACATCTAACTTTATTCTCTGCGAAGATGTTTCGTGTGAACGTGTTATGAATGTTGCATTGAAAATGTTTTCAATAATGATGGAAATGAATAAATTGAAACGTGTATGGCGTGCAAATAACATCAATGACGTAGATGCAGACTTGCATTAAAAAAATTGATACAGTAATAAGACGAGTACGACATTGAAATCCATCATTGATCGGTTTGATCAAACCTCCGTCTTGATGAAGTGATGAAGGGTCGGCCAGTCTGGTATTAATTCAGCCAGCGATGGCCTACGTGATCCACAAATTCCACTACTCTAGAAATAAGAAACGCGTCGAGTTTGAAATTACCAGTGAAATGTGTAGGTGTATTCAAGATTGGTCCTAATTAATTAATTGATTAAGATATCAAGAGAATTCAGTCTGTTAAACATTATTTCGGTGGGTAGGGAGGAGCCCTCCAATCACTGTACAATCTCGAGATATTGTCATTCTCGATGGGGTATTGTTGAAGAATTCCAAGAAAAAATCAATAAGCAACTCCTGTGGGTCGGCTTCGTTTTGGTCCTGCTTTCAATGGCACTTCGAGGATCGACCATTTCAGTGAGTGAGTAAAAATGGATTCATTCCTCTAATTTACATGAGGACAGGGCAAGAAGACACCTCAACACGAAAATCGATAAATTTTGTCAGAGGCCAATGTTAATGGTATTTCCATTATTGAAATGGGTTTTGCGTCGTGGATGGGAATTTCAATGATACGAATTGCGAACCTTTTTCTTCACACGAACGACGAGTTTCGGCCAATCGGTGATCAACTCCTGTAAGCTCGGTCTACGTTGAATGTCGAATATATCCTGCCTCCGTCAAGTTACCGCATGTGAAAATTATAGCAACGAATTAATTGTGTGACTTGATCCTCGAAGGACCAGGTATCATTGTCCCTTGATACTCATTAAAAAATAATGGGGGACAAAGATTCGAGGATTTTCAATGGGCCTACGATAGGAAATTTACGAGGATCATTTGCTCACAGAAATTGAAATATTGTTTTTGTTCTGTGGAATAATGGAATTTCTGGTAAATAATAGAAAAAACAATGAAGGATCAGTGGTCGCTACCACGAGAGTACCCATTTTCTGTAAAACAAAATTATGAAGAGGGGAAAAACGCAAAAACTGGGAGAAAAAAACGTACAGGAGCAAATAAACAAACAGTTCATAATGTTATTGAGTAATTGGTTTTTCCTTTTCGAAGATGGGAGGGGGATTTCCATGAGATTGAGAAAAGAACCTTTAGCCAGCTCCAGTTCGCCTCCATTTTTTTATCAAGTGGTATCCTGAGCTCCTCGTCCTCCACAATGATGACAATCTCATTCCCATCTTGATACCAGCTACGTCCACCAGGAAGTGGCTAAAGATATTCCACCCTATTTCTCAATGTTTCAGATTTGATTACGAGGATTGGAAATACTAGACGAATTGTTATAACGTGCTTCACAAAATCACGTTAGTCAACCTAAGGATCATCTTCTTATGCATTTAAAAAGTGAACGAGTATATACGCTAAAAAAACTGGTATCCACAGGGAATCAACAATTAATAATTGACTCACGGGTCTACTGCGTTGGAGTTGGCTTACTTATTTTGTTGATTTTAATTCTAGCGCAGAAATTTGCTGCTGGATATAGACGTAATAAATGTATTCCTCGATGAACCGAGGTGTTTACGTACCCTCTCGACTTTTTTCAGGGCGACTGATGGTTTCTCGACCTCCTTGAGATCAGGTTTCTCCAATTCGGATTGGTCTCTTCCCCATTTCGCGTATTTTCGTTTTTTAAGCATCGAACGGAAGTCCATGCCACTTGCATCTGTCAAATTTAATAATTGTTTATTATTGCATTTTGTAATGAGGAATATTCACGTAGGAAGAAATTTAAGATAAAATTCAAGCGCATTCGTTAGACAATTCTATTTGATTTCCCGCGAATTTTCTATTAGTTTGTGATGGTTTATCCTGATAATGTATTCTATTGAGATATTTTTGATACAATTTATTTGGCTGGAATATTTTAGGATTTCTGTTCGATTTTTATAATGAAAAAAAATAAACGGGGAATAAAAAAACCTAGAAAATTCGGTAGGAACCCAATAAAAGTATTTACATAATTTGATAGGATTCTCTATAAAAAGGTTTCATGCGTTTGTGAATTGTTATTTAATTGAGAATTTAGGATAATTCAGTATTGAATTTTTCAGACATTCTTCGGAGAATTTTGTGGGATTTTTTTTTTATTGTATAATAATTTTTCATACATGTCTTATTCGTCTTGAGGCCCAATTTGTTCTAAGAAACTTACCGGATACGTAGACAGCCATTTCCGCCGAGTCCTCTCCATGGATATTACTGACGACAATTTTATACTGTCCCTCATCATTCGGCTTGACTTTTCTCATGCACAGGGTGATCGTATTGGTCTCAGAATCCGTGAGGAATTTGAATCGACCACCCTCGTGTATCTCCGTCATGCCCTTGTACCATTTGAATGTTGGGGCCGGGTTACCTTCCACCTGAACGGTAACGTAACCCGTGGCATCTTCAACAACGGGATACGACTCCTGAACATCGACGATGGAGGGAGGCCCACCGGGTCCGACATCTCGGAGGGGGGTACTAGGCTGGTTGATTTTATTCTCGAGGTCCGCCACGCTTGGTCTCCTGAGGTCCGCACTGGGACGACGTCGCTGTTGTAATTCAACATTAATTATTAGATCCGCTCGGTATTGCTGAGTATTTAGTCATCTTCTAACTATTTTTCAAGACAACGTTTCATTATTTTTGGCAGTTTTTCTTGCCTTACCTGCGTCTACATTGGGTACAACCATTGCAATAATAGCTTATTTTCAATAACTAAGTCTTCATTTGACGTCTGAATGTCTTGAGTTGAAAGTTTCGAAAGTCTTCAATCGAAGACTTTGTGAGGTCTTACTGTCATAATTTGGATGGCGAAAAATAGTATATTGCCGGATGGGCGTTATGGGGTTTTTTGCTCGCGTGGTGTTTGGCAAACCGAGCCGAAGGCGAGGTGGCCAACCACGCGAGCAAAAATACCAATTCCCGTACGAGAAAGCTCTAGAAGCAGTACGGCAAAATGTATTGTTTCCGGTAGATTGCCAATTAATTGAGGCAGAAGGTGGATTTGAATCAAAGTTTCAAGTCAAAACCAATTCGGTTCCATGAAATATACTTGAAATGAGGAAGGTTTAGACTCAATCGAAAAACTGTTCTTTTGTGAGCCCAAACGCTCGAAAAAGTTTCAGTTGAAGACTTTCAAATTCTCAAGTTGAGATTTTTGAATGCATAAAATTAAAATGTTCAGCTTAGGTTTTCTTTAAGCCAAGTTTTAAAGGTCTTAATCTCAGTCTTAAAACTTTTAATTTGAGACATTGCAAAATTACAATTTTAATACTTTCAAACGTGTCAATTTGAGATCATAAGCATCAAAATAAATAGTATTTTATCTGGTTGTACTCCAATAACTGAAAATTATTGATAAGCAAACGAATAAACAGATAACAAATGCTGGCAAATTTGTTAGAGATTACTTGAGGTTGTTATGTTAGACAAATTAGCTATAAACAATTAGTCACAACGGGTTACAGCACAAGACTAATAGATGAATAAAATAATAAAAAAATTTAACACAAAAAAATGAGGGGATTTGAGGTGCAATTATGTATGGAGGTCTCCAGGATTATGATAAATAATTAAATAATGAATACAAGGTGAGCATAAAGTTGAGATGAAATTACGTGATTATAAATGACATGTTGAGTTTCTAGAATGAAGAATATATTAAATGGTGTAGGGGAGAGACTGCAAGACAAATGTTACACTTCTGGGAGATACGAGACAGATGGAAAAAATTTTGAGATTCATGGGTTTTAGGAGAACGCTGACTCCCAAGCGAACTCTTCCAATTAGTTGAAATTATAAATCAAGCCGTTGATCTCATAATCTGGCTCTCTGTCAAGGTATTTCAATTATTTTATTAAGAACATGACCTCGATGAGTTAATTGGGAATCAATGGAATTAATCAATCTCGACGGGCTTTGTTCTATATTTGCGATGAAATGAAGCATTCGGTCGCGCAGTCTCGCCTCTGTAAATGATGGCTTGAGGAAGAATATTTACACGTGGTGAATAATAGTCCACTCGGAGTGAAATAATGAGTGAGATAGGAGAATAAACAGAAGAGTAATTTGAGATTGTAGCTCTCTGCTCCCAATGTCCGTTCCATATGGATGTTTTCCCTATTCTACGACATGTGTATTATTCACAACAAAAATAAATATGAATAATTTCATGAGGTATTTACAGAGCTGTTCAATGGATAATTAATGAAAATGTGGTATTCATATCAGCTTTTCTAACTAAAACATGAACTGTACAATTTAAAGTAGCTCTATTAAGTCAAAGAGTTTTATATTCACGAATTTTAGAACTGGATTAAATGGGAGACATTCGGCAAGAAGTATCTTTTGAGAATCGTTTTTTCTCGTAAATTAAATGTCCAAAAACTTTGCGGAAGGAAAATTATAATGGCTATTTATTGCAAAAATATCCCAATTTGTGGACTTTTTGCAGGAGAGGCTGGGTTTAAAATCGATCTTTCACTTTTTTTGAGACACTCAATTTTGATAATAAAACTATAGAGCTACTTTAGTTCAGTATCGAAGGTGTGAAATAGTAACGAACAGAATTACTCTTAAAAATGAGTTTAAACAATTACACACGTAAGAATATCATAGGAAAACCTAACAAGTTTTATATGAAATTCTATATTTTTTTTTAATATCCATTGGAGAAAATTTAATAGAAAATCTGTGCAAGTCTATCTTTTTAACTAAATTTTGTTGTTGAAAAATTGTGAGAAATATGATGTAAGTTTTTTTTATTTTTGGAGGCTTTTCATTAAAAAAAAACAAAAGAAACAACCCAGAAAAATGGTAAATTCTCACCAGAATAGCCACAAACCAGTAGAAAATTCAACTGAAATACAATAGAATTTTCAATAGTTCTTGCATGAAATTGTTTCGTGTCTGAATTTATTCCATTTCACCCTTTCAACACTGATATCTCATGACAAATGTCAGTGAATATCTATGCTTTGTACAAAGTTTTTGTATAATTAACCACAATGTTTATACAATTTAGAGACGAGTAGATAAAAAAACACGTAAGAAAAAGACTTTCGATATTTCGCTTTCTTCGAAAATGCCTAACCTGTCTTCCTGTTTGCACCTCACCAGGGCGACCGTGCCTGATCTGCTCCGTCAGAAAATAACAAGTTATGAGTGCATGAAAAAATATGTAATAATTATGACATGAGAGTGAATTATTTCAGGAGCACTGAGACGTTATTAGAGCTTTGTTTGTCCGGATGAATTGTTGGGTTTAATTAAAATTCCAGCATTAAGATAGCGGTAATGCTTTTTTTGAATTGTCAATTGGGCGTTGTAGCGGCGACAACAGCAGCAGCTGTAATTAGCTAAAAATCATAATTAATGTGTTGATTAAAGAGTAAAGAACATTAGGGATTTCGTTAACCATTTCGACTGTATAAATATATCCATTCGTCATAGTCTTTGTCCTGGATGATGTGATATTGATGTGGATGAGAATGATTGAGTGGATGTTCCCACGAAAAAATTTGTGGAGAAAATCCAGCAAATTCGGTAGAAAAGACTATTGAATTTCTTTCGAAATCTTATTAAAAATTCCATTAGTTTTCTGTCGATTCTATGAAAAAAAAATTCTACATAGACTTCAATAATGACTATTTCATTAAAAAATCGGTAGAACTTCATGTTTTTAGACAAATTTTTCTGTTGAGGCATTTAAAAAACAACTGCTAGAGATCAATTTTTAATTTTTTTGTTCTACGAAATATTTGAACAATTTCACTCCATTTTTAACAAAAAATATTGTAATAGAATAATTTGCTTTCCAAAATTATAATGAATTGATATTTTTTTATGGAACTTTTACTATTAAATAAACATAATTTCGTAGCATCTGAAGGGTTCAATAGAATTGGCCAAAGACTAATGGACAGTACTGGGTTTTTTTATTCGGTAAATAACAATCCAACAGAATTTTCTATAGAATTCACTATGAAATTGTTTCGTACGTAGAAATGAGCATGAAAATGTTCCAAAATTAATCTGACAATGAGTCGCGTGATAACGGGGGTAAAAGTAAAATTCCAAAGGGTGAAAAAAAAATTAGAGTATTGAAACACTCATTGATGTCTGTAGACCGGTCTTAGGTGGTAAGCTTTGTGTTACAGCGAAACACAAATCTCACCTTAACGTCATACACCTCCCCTGGGCGCAATTTCCCACCCTGCACAGAATCACATAGACAATGAGGTGAGATACTAAACAATGATTGATTAAACTCAGGTGAAAAAAAGAGGTATCACATATTACAGATAAGGTTCGCTACTATACTAGATGATTCGCAGGGTGTGACGATTTTTATGACAGAATGATGAACGATGAAGTGATGTCCATGGCTGTATGAAAGATACAAGAACGAAATGAATTATCGAGTCCGTCCTTCTCTCCACCGAAAGTCGTCGTCATTATGGGGTGGTAATTGGCGCTTTCGACATTCAAGTGCTAGAAAATTTTACATACATTGACTCTCTATTCTAATAAAAAATTCTCTCAAGAACAAGTGCATTTCAGGCACCTCACTTCAAGAATATATTTTAAAAACTTTTGAGAAAAATGTGTTCGAAAGAAAGATTGAGAATAAACTAGGAAGATTTTGAAGTTGATTAAATTTTTTGAAGCTAATCTCTGGGTTTTTCCCGAGGCTTTTAGTCGCTAATCATAAGAAGACATTGTTGGTGAGTTATCTGTTATTTCCGCGTTTATTGAAGTTTTGACTCTATTGAGAAATTCAAAAGAGTAATGGATTTGAATAGATTATTCAGAAAGATATCTGAACGTTAACTGTTATTCTAAGAAAAATGGTATATTTCCGGCCTGTTGCGATGAGATTTTTCACTCGTGTTAATCAACCTCGCGAGTAAAAATCCCATCGCAACAGTCCACAAACAACATTTTTTAATAGAAATTTTCAAGTTTTCAAGCTTGGGAAGCATGGAATAGCAATTCCCAAATGAGAAATTGTAAGAAGCAGTACAAAAAAAAATACTCTTCGTCAGTATTTTTCATTGCAAAAATTCTCCTGCAGTAGTGCCTCCCTCCTAAGTTCGAAAAAAAGATTCTCGAATAAGACACCTAGAGCCTTTCGAAGAAAGATTTCAAATTACTCAAATTTGATAGACCCTAGTTTTTCTAGTGTTACCAGACCAGAATAGAGTGCCAAGTGCTGTCAACGTGAAGCCGATTGGAATATTGAGTACCCTCGAAATATCAAAACACATCAGAATAACCACGATTTTTCGACGTACCGTTGACGTCCAAAACAAAGTGAATAGAATTCAGCCAAACATCAGTTGTAATGATCATCACATTTAATCCGTACATTCATGTTAACCTGTTAACACGTTGCGGTTGAGATACCAGGGCATCCGTGAGACAATTCGTCAAGCTTAATTGCCCTCTGGTAGCATTTCTCGATTGGTAGTAATGCATTTCCATCTGCCCTCGACAATGAGTGCCAGAAACATGTGGTTTTGACTCGGAATTATTGCCAGAGCCTTCTGTATTCAGATTGACACAACAATGTTAATTGAATAACAGCTTCTGATATATAACAAAAATTATTTCATCTAATTAACAGTTACTTCTCTTCACTTTCAAGCAAAATTCTTTTTGCACTTTTGGTATACTCAGTCATAAAATAATAATCTTGCGATCAATATTTTCAATGCAGTTAAAGGAAACAATAAATTACGAATAATTGCTTCTGATATTAAAATAACTCGTCTTTTCTTATTTTTCGGAAAAATCATTCCTAAATTTCATCTCTACTCAGCCACAGAATAATAATTTTGGCTCAAAAACGAGTGCTGTTAAGTGTGATGATAAATGATGAATGTGTCAAAAAAAATCTGTTTCGTCGCCCACTTCACAGCCCATTAGAATGATTTCACCGGTAAGCACCTAATGATTCACATAATCCGATGATTACAGTATGCAAAAGTACCACGAGTGTCAGACACTAAAGTATCGTGAAATCTGCCAGATGGCAGAATACCCTGGGTCAACATTAGTTTCTTACGTACCAAAACTGACACCCAACTATTTTCAGATATTATATTTTAAGAAATTTAATTACCCACCCTGCGGGTCAAATGGACGTGCAAAGTGGTCTATGCATCGGGTCTCCCAATACAAATGTGGCTTTATACGTAAAGTGACAAGGATATTTCGAGGTACACTCAGACTTCCATTACGACTTTGCGAGATACCGCGTTATTATTATAACACATAACAT
This sequence comes from Psyttalia lounsburyi, assembly GCA_030522865.1. NCBI lineage: Eukaryota > Metazoa > Arthropoda > Insecta > Hymenoptera > Braconidae > Psyttalia > Psyttalia lounsburyi. Next base: position 31,064 of record JAPYZN010000126.1, read on the forward strand.
TATTATTATCCTCGTCATCGCGTTCATCGATTAGGTAAAGAGAGGGAAAAGAGGGGGAAGAATAGAGTGAGATGGTGCAGCATGCTTATTCTGCTGTGGGACTTCGTCTGATAATCCGTGCCAGGTGCAAGTAGTGCATCATTATTAATGCTCGCTGTTGATGTCAAAAAAAATTTTTATCTGCAATTAATTTTCGTTCCATCATTCAATGTTGCAAGTTCTTTATCCTTCGATATCACTTCCAACCGACTGGAATGTCATTTTAATCCTCAATGCTGGCTAAATGATGTGAGACTCTCAGATATTGAAGAATATATCCGTAGCGAAGTGGTTGAATAGATCTATTCACACATGCCATTGAATTACTGGGGTAATTATCACCACTTCACTGATGCAACAATTAACGAAAGAGAAAAATTGATAATTTTTCTCTTTAATCGTCCATTATTTTTTGAACACGTACGAGTGCAAAGTCTGAGGAGATATCATCAGCCCATCATTATTAATGCTCACTGCTGATGTCAACAATTGTTTTTGTCTGCAATTAATTTTCATTCCATAATTCGGCGTTACGTGTTCTTCATCCTTCAATACCACTTCGAATCGATCGGAATGTGATTTTTATTCATGAATGTTGGATAAATGCTGTGAGACTCTCAGATATTGAAGGATATATCAGTAGTGAAGTGGCTGAATAGATCTATTCACACATGCCATTGAATTACTTGGGTAATTATCACCACTTCGCTGATGCAACAATTAATGAAAGAGGAAAATTCGAAATTTTCCCCTTTCATTGTTGATATTTTTATATGTACGTGCTTGTGCAAAAGAGTAAGTGAAAAAAATGTATTGTAAGAGTTGCAGAAAAGACATAATGTGAATTAGATTTGTTGCATTTAGTAGATTATATGAGATATATCAATTGTAGATCCGTTAATTCGTGGTGAACAATATCTCACCTTCTTCTCTTCTATCACCTCACCAGGACGAAGTTTCCTTTTTTCCTATGAATCAAGGGGTTAACGTGTAAATGTGTGGAGTGTAATGTGTCTTAGAGCTACAAATAGTATAAACATTATTATTCGTTTCTGGAAAATTCCTGTGGCATCGGGCGATCTGAAATTGCGAATGACCTATCCCGACAGCTTAAACTGACGATTTTCGGGGATTGTAAATAGTAATATAATTCTGGGAAAGTGGCTTGAGGCACAGGATTGTTTGAGAATACTGCCAATACTGGACGACAATACGGGGGGCGAATACTCGTAACATTGGCTACGATCACTCAATAATTCTACATAGCAAAATAATAAACAATTGTGAGAATAAAACATGAAGAGAGGAGATAGATAAACGAATACTTCACAGAGTGCTGGGATGATAACGCAAACAGGTAACGAATAGTCTACTGGCCTCAAAAATCTCAGGATAAAAATTAACAGAAACAGTACTGCAGGGAACCGATGAAACGAGACAAGAACAAATTTGCAGTGAATTTTAAATCAATGTTGGATGGATGGGATTGAGTCGTCTCGTTTAATCTATTCGCCACAGAATGAATGAAGAGAAGAGAAAACATTATTGTTAATTGTCTTGCTGATGGTCAAATATTAATTAATTGAGACGAGTCTCTTAGAAATTTCAATTGGTCCATACTGTCAAGATTATTTGTATGCAACTGTTGGTACGTTTAATAGTTCCAGTAAAATTTTGAAGGATTTCTTCGTTAAAAATTTGAAAACTAAGTAAATTATTTCATTAAAAAAGCGAAATATTCTGACAATTTTTATAATTTTGGAAATTTAAGTGTATTTCCCAGTTCATTGAATTTTCCAGAAATTTTGAAGCCTGAATTTGTCGTGGAGACGTATTTGCTCAAAATTCAAACTTTTAAATCGAACTCGATAAAAATTAAAAGAAATCCGATAAATCCAAATAAATATAGTCTCGAATGTTCATTCAGCTGAGAATTCGGCGAAGTTCGATATTAAATATTACATATTTAGTTAAACGTTCAAGTTGGTTCAAAAATTCTGCTCTCTTTGCTGAACAAAATGTTGGATTTTAGATGGATCGAGTCGTTCAGGAATTGTTGGTGAACTATCCCCGAAATTTTAGCTATTTTTTCACTCAGTGCTCAATTGAATCCGAATATGAAACCATCAACAGGTCTAAACCCCAGGAGCTCTGAGAATCTCCCTGTAACATACCTCGTCACTGATGATAAGACTCGCCCTGCGACCCAATTCCTCCGGTGGAATGAGTGATCCTCTTCGGCTTCCAGCACCACTAGGGACAAGAGAGGGTCTTCTGCTTCCAAGAGGCGATGGAGTCGGTGATTTGTCCTTTGAGACTTCGATAATCGGTGCCTCCGGGGCTTTGATCTCTGGTGTCTTGATAGCCGGAACTTTGGGCTAAAACCAATGAACCTCGAATTCACTTCCTCGTATCACGGAATGATAACAACTAAATCGCTTTATCGACAAGCATAAGCCCTCCGAGCCCTCAAGTGACTTGTTGAGTCCATGACTAACCACACAGTTCGGTCTCAATTGCTGACCAGTGGTCACAAGTCACACGACTCTACATCTTAAAACCGAAAATAGAAAATACGTGTCCCTGTGACTGTTGCCCGACCATTTCGGCCGGATTTCATCTTTTTTTGTAATTAGATAATTGACGATGTGCGGAGAGGGCCGAGGAATTGCCTCGTTCATGAAGATAATCATTGGCGCAACTGATATGAGCAATAGTTATTTGATGAAAATAGGTTTTCTACGGGTGGTATTCATCGTGTGCCAAAAAAAAAACATTTCATTTGGATGATTTTACGCGATTAAATGGAGTGAGAAGACAAGTATAATTACCTGCAGAGTGTTCCATTAGTTTCGGGAGGAACCCATTGAGGAAGGAATGTATATCAGATAAATACTGGATAAAGGCTGTGAGAGTATTGGATTTTGAAGAATATTTCAGTAGTAAAGGGACTGAACAATTGTAGTCATACTTTTTTTGGAATGTGTGAATGGATTGTTTTTTTGTGAATAGGTCATCAATAATTATTGATTCATTCATAAACATAATGAGTAAAATAACTAATATGAGCCATAGTTATTTGATTAAAATAGGTCTCCTACGAGCGGTATTCATCGGGTGCCAAAAAAAACATTTCATTTGGATGATTTTACGCGATTAAATGGAGTGAGAAGACAAGTATAATTACCTGCAGAGTGTTCCATTAGTTTTGAGAGGAACCCATTGAGGAAGGAATGTATATCAGATAAATGCTGGATAAAGGCTGTGAGAATATTGGATTTTGAAGAATATTTCAGTAGTAAAGGGACTGAACAATTGTGGTCATACTTTTTTTGGAATGTGTGAATGGATTGTTTTTTTGTGAATAGGTCATCAATAATTATTGATTCATTCATAAACATAATGAGTAGAATAACTAATATGAGCCATAGTTATTTGATGAAAATAGGTTTTCTACTGGTGGTCTTCATCTCGTGCCAAAAAAAACATTTCATTTGGATGATTTTACTCGATTAAATGGAGTGAGAAGACAAGTATAATTATCTGTGGAGTGTTCCATTAGTTCTGAGAGGAAGTCATTGAGGACTAACGAGTGTTGAATTTCGAGTGAAAATGTTCGGGGTATTTGAAATTCTTGGGTTACGGAGAGAAAAAAGTTTTGATTCCCAGAATTTTCGGGAGTCGACTAGAAATTTTTGGTAAAGTTTTAAAGTCCTTTTTGAAGTTTTTTAATTATAGTTTCAATTTGAAGCTTTTTAGAGATCATTTCGGTCATTTCGAGAGATATAAAAATAAAATTGTGGACTTACCCCTGATTCGAATTTCTGAGTTGTCGGACGATCGAGTTTCGTTTTGTCACGGCCCTCATAGGCACTGAACTCGAATTCCTGGGGTTTCTCCAGAACTGCACGCTCATAATCCGGTATCTCTGGAAGATCGTAACTCTTCTCCTTGTCCGCCTTGGATCCTTTGCTCTTCCTCACTTCCTGCTTCTCTCCTCTCTCCGTTTTCTATTTTATTTTTAAATAAACATTTTTTTTATTATGATTGCTGAATAGGAGAGTTCACATGCTGATTACGACATGCTATCACCACGTCAATTGTAACGGGCGATCGTTGGCTTTATTTTTAGAGTTGTATGTCGATTTGTGTTGGCCAAGGTAAATGACAAAAAAAATTCTCATGTTTGCGGGTGAAGTTTAGGAATAGTTTAAGAGAAAGTTGAGTCTAAGGTTTACACACGGAGAAAAGAATCTTATGAGATTTCGCTGGGAATGCAGATTTAATTTTTCTTTGTACTTTTTCATAAATAAAGTACCAATTTTATTGTCCGCAACAGATGTCGTTTTGGAGGGAAAAATTCACTTTTTGTCAAATTTTGGGACCATTATTTATTAAAACAATTTCTCTTCAAGACACTCAATTTAACAAATGAGTTGCTAAATTCCGGAATTCTCCAATTCAAGTTCAATAGAAATTGAAGTGCATTTTATGTCCAAAGCGCGAGGTTTTTCTGTAGAATTTTTTCGTCCGTGCAAATAATAATGACTGCAATCCAATGCTACTTCTCTATTTGATTTTTTTATCCGTGCGGATGTTAGGGAGAGTAATAAAAGAGAAAATAAAGATGTAGAAAAGATTGGATGGTGATTCGGCAGAGGATGAATAATTTTGATTTCTCTTTGTACAGGGATACCTTCAGGTCGGGAATAAGAAAGCCATTTTCTGATGTTTCAGATTTTTTAGGCTCTCGGATAACTGGTTTGAGTTGGATTGTTTTGAAGGAATCGGCATCTACCAGTGATATCCTACGCATTGGTTTGTTGATTACTCCGAGTTCGGCTCGCACTGGCTACATTGACACAGGATTATGGGTTTTTGGGTTTAGGTGCAGTATTTACAACCAATTGAACAAGTACAGTTTGTGTACTTGGATTAATGAATTTTGAAAAATAATTTACAATAGGATTTTTGTGTGAACAACCATTAAGTAAACAACGACTATTTACAAATTTTTCATTAAGTAGATTGGAGAAAAGAGGACTTACCTTAAGTTTCACGTCGAGATTCTTCTCTTCCGGCTACAATTAAAAAGTTTTTTGTTAGTTTTTTGTTTTATATTTGAGTGTCAAGAATACCAGGTATGGAAATACGCACCTTTTGCACAGGTTTCAAGCTGGTCTTGCGCAGAATTGCCTCCTCTTTCTGCAAATAAAATTCCAAGTTTAATAAAATTTTCGAAGCTGGGTTTCAAGTTATCCCTTGACGTGTCGGATAAATTCAAGGAAAAAAACTAACGATTTTATTTCTATTCAATTTCCCTGGAATTTATTATTAGTCTTGGCTTCTGTTGAAAACATTTCACAGCTTCTTTCAAGCGCTTTTTTGAATGAAAATATTCCATGGGAAACATTCTCTTCAAAAAATCAACAGAATTGAATTTTTCTATGCGACGTTTTGTAGTTTTTTTCAAATAAAACAACTAAACAGATTAGATAAAATTCCTACAGAAAGGCCTAAAGGAAAAATTTCGATAGAAAGAATTATTATTAATCGATTTTTTTCGAGAAAATAGTTTCGTCTGAACAGTATCCATGCAAAAATTGATGGTAAAGCTGTGGAATCCTTCACGATCAGTCCAAAATTAATAGAATTCATTAGAAAACTGATAGCAATTTTGTGGTTTTCGGTAGATTTTTCTATAAATTTTTTATATGCGCACTTAGACTCCTGCAAGGTTGAATTATTACAAATTAAACATTACAAATGATTATTACAAATTACTTCACTAATTAGTACATTAACAAATTCATCCCGTTCATGACGTGTGAGAAATGATATGTCAATGTTTGTTTCAGTACGTGAAGTATGAGTGATCGGTAATTTTTTGTCGTGTACCTGAAGTGGTTGCGGTTTGCCAAGAGTACTTTTGGGTTTGGGGGTGAGTCCATCCTTCTAAAAATCAAATTCATTTCGAGATGAATATGTGGAAATTATGCGTTTTTTTCGGGGTTATGCAGTGACTTCGCGTATAAAATTTAATCGAAAAATTCAGTGCCTCATCTAAGAAATTCTGTTGGGGTTTCCTGATAATCCAATAGGAACACTCTATTTATTCCCTGTGCCTATTCTATTAAAAATTGAATATTTGATCATAGAAAAATAGACATTAATGGTCATTTTTCTATAGAATTGGTTGTGCTCTGATTTATCTTCTAAAAATTTTTTAGCACCAACTTTTTGAGCTAGTTCTTGACCTCGATCATGAGAAAAATAGAAATGCTGCGAAAATATTGTCTGGGATTGCTATAGAGAATAACAATCCATCAATTTTTTAATAACAAATATCACCCAGTAAAATAAATCATAAAATAACTTCTAGACATGTAAAAAACAAATAGTATTTTTTAATACAACCTTAATAGAGGTATAAGACAATTGGTACAGAATCCCAATAGAATTTATTAGACAAAAACACGAGCTTTTTCTATTAAAGTTTGAGTTTGATTTTGAGTTTATGTACCTTGAGCTCTTGGGGTTTTCCAAGAGTCGATTCGGGCTTAGCGGCCTCCTGAAATTGTGTAGGTTCGGTTTATATATATTTTTAGGATTATTTTGGCACTGTTAAAAATTGTTGGCTATACTGGATAACACCCATGACAAAATTTCATAGAGAACTTTATTAAATTCAACAGAAAATTCTACTAAATTTCTACTGATTTTTTATAGAAAACCATTAGTTTTTCTCCGATCTCATTGAGAACTTCAATCGCCTCACTGGGGAGTACCATTCTACAGAAACAATCGGTAGACTTTTGTTTGCATACAATTTTTTCCATCGAGATACTCTGACATTTTCCTCGGAATAGAATCAGTGAAGGGCTAATGGAATCGCATTGCCATAAAAAATCCTAGGTTTTTCTATGAAAGTATTTCATGTGTGACTTAAAAAAAAAATTCATCATATTTGAGTTTTACGGAATTTTTTTTTAAGTTGTTTATGAAGTTCCAAAGAATTTTTAACAGTGCGGGAGAGTTCCGAAAGTCTACCTTGGGTTCTGACTTTTTGATACTGGGTCTGCGACTCGATTCGTCCTGAAATATTTGTATTTCATTGTTAACAACTGGGTAATTTCGTGGAAGGGCTCAAGCGCGTAATTGTCGAGTTTATGAATACCTTAGTGTCGTCAGGTTTGGTGAGGGTAGTTTGAGGCTTAGGCTCTTCCTGAAATAGTGCGGTTTATATTTGAATTACCAATGTTGGAATTTATATCAATTTTTCTACAGTGAACAGTAGTGAGGTGTACCTTCGGGGTTTCTGGTTTTTTGAGACTACGTCTCGGTGTAGCCTCGTCCTAAAAGATTCGTATTTTATTATTAAAATTTAAATCTTTTAATTTCAAAATTTAATTAGGAGAAGCAGTAGTTTGAGGCTTATATTCTCTCAAAAACAGGAGATTTCATTTTCCAATTAATTTAATGGTTCGTTAATGTTTTTTTGATTGTGCCTTTTTTAAGACTAAACTTTCGGTTAGAATCGCCATATAATGTCAATATTTGATTGTTAATACACAAGTTTTTTTATGTTAAAAGTTTCAGAGTTTTGTTGTGTTTGTGTACCTTTGTTTCGTTGGGTTTAGTAAGGGTAGTGTGAGGCTTAGACTCTTCCAAAAATGAGGCATTTTATTTTTGAATGTGTATTATGGTGTCTTATAGAATACTTTCTACTGTGTGGAGTAAATTGTATGTGTACCTTAGGAGTTTCTGGTTTTTTAAGACTAGGTTGGCGTGTAGAATCGTCCTGAAATTTTGGTATTTTATTGTTAAAACCTGAATGTTTTTCTTTCAAGAGGTTTAGAGTATTCGTGGTTTTGTGTACCTTTGTATCGTCGGGTTTATTAAGGGCACTTTGAGGCTTAGGCTCTCCCTAAAATGAGGGATTTTATTTTTGAATTAGTATTACTGGGTATTTCAGATTTGTTTCTAATGTGTGGACTATAATGTTTGTGTACCTTAGGGGCTTCTGGTTTTTTGAGACTAGGTCTGCGTGTAGATTCCTCCTGAAATATTTGTACTTTATTGTTAAAATCCGAATGTCTTTCTTTCAATTGTTTTAAGGTATTCGCGGTTTTGTATACCTTCGTATCGTCGGGTTTAGTAAGAGTCGTTTGAGGCTTGGGCTCTTCCTAAAATGTGGAATTTTATGTCTGAATTAGTATTACTGGATATTTGAGATTTGTTTCTACTGGGCGGACTAGAATGTTTGTGTACCTTAGGGGCCTCTGGCTTTTTGAGACTAGGTCTGCGTGTAGATTCGTCCTGAAATATTTGTGTTGTATAGTTAACATCTGAATTTTTCTATTTCAAAAATTTGAAAGTATCTATTGTTGATTTTGTCTACCTTTGTATCTTCAGGTTTAGTAAGAGTAGTCTGGGGCTTAGGCTCTTCCTACAATGAGGCAATTTATTGTTTAATTAGTATTGTTGTGTGTGCCAGTTTTGTTTCTGTTGAGTGAGCTAAAACGTGTGTGTACCTTAGGGGCTTCTGGCTTTTTGACACTAGGTCTGCGGGTAGATTCGTCCTGAAAATGTATTTTATTGTTAACATCTGATTTTGTGTTATTTCAAGAATTTGAGAGTATTAATCGTTAGTTTTGTGTACCTGTGTATCTTCGGGTTTAGTAACAGTAGGTGTAGGTTTAGGTTCTTCCTGAAATAGTGTAGTTCATTTTTGCATTAATATTATTTCATTTTCAACTAGTGTTCTTTTTGTTTTGTTGGATGAATGGTTTGTGTACCTTCGATTGTTCTGTTTTTTTAAGACTTGGTCTGCGGCCAGATTCGTCCTGAAATGTTTGTATTTTTTTGTTAATGTCCAAGTGTACCAATTTTGCATGTTGTGTAGGATCAATTGTTGGATTTGTGTATACCTTAGAATCGTCTGGTTTAGTGAGAGTCGTTTGAGGTTTAAGCTCCTCCTGAAATAGTGTAGTTTGTTTTTCAACCAATATTATTGTGTTTTAGATGAATTTTACCACTGTGTAAGCTAAAGTGATTGTATACCTTAGGTGTTTCTGGTTTTTTGAGACTAGGTCGGCGAGTGGAATCGTCCTGAAATTTTTGTATTTTAGTGTTAATGCTAAATTGTAAAAAAATATATAGAGAAAAATCTAACACATTTACTCGAAAATTATTCAATTCTTCCGGAATTTTCTATTACTTTTTGGTCAATTCTGTGGAAAAATTTCGTAGCTGTTTCTACACCTTATTTTCCTGGAACGTTTGTTCTATAAATTCCTCCGCTCCAATATTCTTTGAATGTTTAGTATTGCCAGTTTTTTTTCATTTAGAAAAGAAGAAAAATGAAGGAGGAAAAAGTTAGACAATCCATGGGGAGTAATTTCCACGCACAATATCTTGCATAAAAAGTTATATAAAAAGATGAAACTGTACTAACTCTTACTGTGACTTATTTTCTATTGGACGTTCTCTTTTGAAGATAAATACATAATAAAGCTTTCAAATTTTTCCCTAGAGTCACAGAAAATCATGGAATTGTCGAACGAATCCGATAGCTTTCTTTATAAAATTTTATACATTTCGGAGGGTCAATTGTATTTGTTGTATCTGTATGTAGCTTAGCATCCTGTGTTTTAGCCATAGCAATTTTGGGTTTAGACTCTTTTTTATTAAAATCCATTTTATAGTTGAGTGAATGTTATTGTATCTCTTATTGTTAGGTTTATTTTGGGAGGTGAGATATATAAGTGTACCTTCGCTTCTTCCGGTTTTTTGAGACTAGCCCTGCGCTTGGTATCATCCTGAAATATCACATTTTCATCGCTTAAAATTTCAGAATTCATGTATTTGTGAGTGTTCTTTGTGTTGTCAATGTGTACCTTGGACTCGTCTGGTTTTCCGAGCGTAGTCTTGGGTTGGGCTTTAACTCCCTCCTGAAAGTTTTTAGTTTCATTTTAGAGAAATTACGTTTTGAATGCTAAATATTCTGTTTTTTTTGGCAATGTATGTCTACCTCGGGTTTCTTTGGCTTCTCATCGGCAAGATCTGGTAGAGTCTAAAATATTTTTGACGGGATTAAATTACTATTACGATTTCAAATTAATCTACAACTTCAATAGTTGATCTTTACGGGTTCAGTAATCTACAATCAATGGATTTGATTTTTGTTATTATTACTTTATGCCGATAATTCTGAATACCTTTGCATCTTCCTCGGGAGTTTTCTTCTTCGAAAGGGACGGACGTTTCTGAAAATTTTGTTTTCATTGTGTAATAATTCGCCAATTAGGTCTTTCAGTTTCATGAGTGAATAAAATGTTCTGTCGTAATTGTTTTGTTTACCTTCGCAACAACGGGTTCATCCACGGATAATTTTTCTGGCTTCTCCTAGAAATTATTCGCGGAATAAAATTTTGAAAAGAATATGGTGGACCTGCACTGAGAGAAAGCCGAACACATTTTCAAACAAAGTCTGTTTCATTTGAATTTAAAGGTCTGAAAAATGATTTTGTCAAGAAATATTTTCTTTCTCATTTTGTGTCATTTGAGTAGCAAAAATTGGGGTCTCTTGCTTAGCATAAAACGTGCATTTTCCATTAGCTAAATATCTCTTGTTTACACAGAGAATACAATTGTTTGCTAGGCCTAAGACAAAATTTTACTTTTTTTTGTCAATTTTTAATTTGGGATTTCTTTTGTTCAAACAAGATTTGTTTGAAAGAATTTTCCTTTTTCTCTCAGTTTGTGTGCTGAGAATATTTGTAGAATATTTCGTGTGTTCTACCTTAGTGTCTTGAGTTTTCTCTTTTGGTTTGGATTTCAATAAAGATTCCTCTTTCTAAAAATCATTTCAAGTATGCAGGATTGAAATATGTAATTGAATTGATAAAAATATTTTATAAGTTTGATTTACCTTTTCGGATGAGACAGACTCCTTTCTCTTCGCGATCGAGGATCGACGGCTCTCTGATTTTTCCTCGTCGACCTGAAGTAATTGTGAGAAGAACATTTAAAGAGAATAGAAAATTAAATGATTTTTTAATCTTTTTTCTACGGAAAAAAATAAAAAAAAAGAGTACCTGAACCAAAGATACTCGTCTACTGGTCGGGGGAGAACCGTCTTCGGAAATCTACGAAGATTTGATTCAATAAAATGATTTCAACTTGAACTACATTTTTTTTACAAAAGTTACTTACCGTTTCTTCAGTAGTGGATATTAACGAGCTGCGTCGGCTCTCCGTCTTCAATTCCTCGACTCGACTGATCGAGGATTTGCGAGAAGTTATTTTTTCAGGTTTGGGAGTAGTCTCACGAGATGCATCTTTGGATTCCGGTTCCTTCTTCTTAAGGGTCTTCTTCTTTTCGGGCTCTTTTTTCTCTTCTGGTTTAGGCTCAATTTTCTTCTATGAGTATAGTACAAAAATCCAATGGTGAGATAAAAAATATCTTTGAGTGAAAAATGGTTTTTAGGTTCGTAGTACCACAAATGTTCAATGATCCCTTATTTTTAAGAATCTATCTCCAATTTGTAGAGACTACCTGCTGTGGAATTAATTGAATCCAAAATTCCAGAAGTCTGTAAATTTATGATTGACGACAACTAAAATTAATCTACAACAATTCATATTTTTAGAATTGATTTTGCATGGTCTTTGATGTTAATCGAGAATAAGAATGCAAGTTGTGGCAATAAAAATAACTATATAATGAATTAAAATGCATTAGCATTACTCTAAGTCCCGAAAAAGCAATGTTTCACTTGAACCAGAAATTTTCTGAATGGAAAAAAAATCCCATTTACAGACAAACGTTTAGAACAGGTTGAAATGAAAGGTTGGACGTTTATTCCTTAATTTTCACTGGAATTTAGTAAATATTCAATATCTTAAAAAATTGGCGGTAGATTCATGAAGATTAACATGCTCTAAAAAAAATTATTTGTATAATTTATTGATTCCTACCTTGATGGACTTCCTCTCTTCAACGATTTCAACGTTGTTAACAACTTCTTCATCCTTCTTCTATTCGAAATAAATCATTTGATTAAAAGAAGATTTTAATATTAAGGACTTTCGGTATTCGAAAAACATGCAATGTGTTCATAAAAACCGAGCAGTTATCATGCAGTAAAAAACGGATTAGAGGATTTTATCGTAATAAGCGGAAGCCTGAAGACTCCGCATTGGGTCTCTCGTGTAAGCGACGCTTGAGCAATACGGAAACGAATACCACCGGTTGAGCTGAGGAAATTCAAGAAGCATTAATTAATGATTACAGCAGATGAATAGTAATGCTACATTAAGAAAAAATTAACATTAACAGCATTATATTTATAGCCTTAGAATTAAATTTGGTACATGTCTTTTGACTCACCAAGACTTCCTTTTTCTGAAACGAAGGAAATACGAATGATTGGTACAACTTTCAAAGCAGTATTTTGCATCTTATTTTTATGATTTTTGAATAATCAAAATTTTCAATTTTAGGGACAAAATCAAGATCATGCACTACGGTTTTAGGAAACATAAAACGAATATTGGATATAGTAGGAGAAAATGTTGTATGTGGGTCAATTCTATTTACAGAATTGCTTTCGGAGAAAAAAAAATCGTGTGTTACCTTTTCTGGTTTCGCGATACCATTCGGTTTAGCTTCTCCGTTTTCCTTGAAAAAAAAATGAGAACGGAATCGTATGGATCATCCAAAAATAACAAAAAAATAAGCTTTGGGTGTAAGAATGAAGCATGGCGTGTCATCGCACTATTCACTGTATATAGTGCCAAACTTGCAATTACCCCATAAAAAAATGAAAGTAAGAAAACTCATGTGGACCTCTTCTTGAACTTCCAAGTAGTTGAAATTATTTAATTTAGCACTGAACATGCATGATGTCATTGAAAATGCAACCAAATTGGATAATTCTTGTCGCAACAGTTGAAATTTGCAGTTTCAGTGAACCCAATCAAGATCTTTCGCCGGAATCAATTTAGTATCACCCCTTAAAATTACTACCCAACAAATCTACAAAATTTCTATTGTTTCTATTCCTGTATGCGGATAATTGTAAATGTATGCGTGTAAGTGTACCTCAACGATTGAAATGGGTTCAGAAATGTGAAACAGGGGTTCATTGACGATAGGTTCAGCAATACTGGACTGGATGACACTCACCAGATCTTCGGCATCATCATCCGTTATTTCGCTATCTTCATCAGCACCATTTACCGAATTCGATACTGAATTTTCCTATGGACGTACGTCGAAACGAAAAATTTTTATTGCACGAGAATTTTGGTGAAAAAAAAAAATTAATAATAATAAAATAACGCGTCATTGCCAATTTCCGAAGGAGAAGAAGATAGTACTGGTGTTGCATGGCAGTAAGCAGCACTCGATCCTCGAATTAAGATTGTGAGTGAGCGTCGAAGCATATTCTAAGATCTAAAATTGTTAGTGGAGTCAATATATCGAAGCTGCGAATGATATCAAATTTCCAATCTACCTTTTCCTCGATCTTCTTGACATCCTCGATTTTCTCGTCAATCTTTTTCTTCTCTTCTTTCTTCTTCTCTACTTTGGCAACTTCCTCAATTTTCAGCTTTTCCTCCTTCTTCTTCTCTTCAATCTTCTTCTTCTCTTCGATCTTCTTCACCTCTTCAATCTTCTCGTCAACCTTCTTCTTCTCCACTTTTTTCTTCTCCTCGATTGTCTTTACCTCTTCAATCTTTTCGTCCATCTTCTTCTTCTCTTCCTTCTTCTTCTCCTCAATTTTCTTCTCTTCCTCCACTTTCTTCTCCTCCTCAATCTTCTCCTCCTCTTCCTTCTTCTTTTTCACGATTTTCTTCTTCTTCTTCTCTTCCTCCTCCTCTTCCTCCTTCTTCTCCTCGCGTTTCTAGAATTTTTGAAGGGTGAGGCATGCATTCAGGGAACATTAGGATTCAGAATTACTTGAGAGGTTTCAAAAAGGTCTTAAACACTTTTCAAACTCCTAAAGTCATTATAATTATAATCTTAAGAAGGAAGTTGGGAGAAAGGGTCTGGAAGAGGTTTCAACCACTCTTAAAACCCCCTGGAGTTAGTTACATGGAGTGAGCATTAAATTAAACACTTCTGGAGGAAGAATATTGAAAGGAAAATTCGAAATGACGACTTGATTAGTTTGGTAGCTTGAAAAGTTGACCAACCATTGAAAAATATTGACCAATACCTTACGCGTAATATGATATCATTATCGCGATTATTCATATTCAGTGGTAGTGATTTTACCTTAACGGTGAGGTTGGCACTCGACTCATCTTGTCCTGCTTCGTTCCTCACAACTACTTTGTAGGTTCCACTGAATTCTTCAGTTGACGACGTGATGGTAAGTTTCATTTCAATGCCGTTGAATGAAGTGCTGATATTCTTTGTAGCTATTATGATTTTCGAATCTCTGAAATCGGACAGGTAAAGTGAAGAAATCATTGGCACATTGACTGGCTATTTTTCGGTTGTCTCGAGTATTGAATCTAGTCGGAAGCTTACTAAAGGCTAGCAATTTTTGTTTGAAAGTTTAATCATATGTAATTTGCACTGGAATTTCAAAGAATTTTTTCACTGAAAAGCCTAAATTTTGTTGGAAAATCAATGAAAACCGGAAATTCATTATCCAATGGACCAAAAAGTTAACTTGAAAAGTAGTTTTATTGAATAATAGGATGGATCGTTCATCGATCCCCTCATGTATTTAATTATATTCATGAGGTTATCTACCTACCTGTACCACTCAACAGTGCACTTGTTCTTCTTATCCTGTTTCGTGAGGCAAGCGCTAAACTCAACGGTCTCTCCATACTCAACAGTTATTGTCCTCAAACCAGACCCAATCTTCGGTTTCTCAACTTCCTCCGGTAGTTCGGCAACTTCTACCACCTGTGAGGTTGCTTCACCCTTCTCATTTCTCGCCACAAGTTTGTATTTACCCTTGTCGGCAGTTGAAACTTGCTCGATTTCGAGTTTGACAGCGAATTCGCCCTCCTTGATCTTCTCGACATGAAGTTTGTGCCTGTCGTCGACTTGAACTGCTTGTGCTTCCTTGAACCATGTGCAATCCGGGGCGAATTTGGATAAGACTGTGCACTCTACAATCACGGTTTTCTTCTTTATTATCTTGACGACCTTGGGCTTCTCCTTGATCACCGGAATAACTGAAAAGATTAAATATAATGTTGACGTGTGAAAAAATGTATGAAAATATTTCATAGAAAAAATTAACAAATTCTAAAAATATCTTTTGGATTGAATTTTTCTATTTAGCTTTCCGATTTTATTCGATAATTCTGGAGAATAATTGGAAATATCACGGGACCTCGATACTTTCGTACAACTTATGCTCGGCAACTTAGGCTATCGGCAATTGTTGTAAAAATAAAGAAAACATTGTAAAACTGACACTACGAGATACTGATTTTTTTAGGAGAAATTCTATAGAATATTCTAGCTTATTTGCCAGCTTTTCTGTAAACAAATCACTGAATAATTGCATAATTGATTGATTCTAACGAGAACTTACTTTCCACATTAAGAGTGAGGTTGGCATTGAGTTCACCCAGGGTGTTCTTGATATTACACTTGTAGAGTCCAGAGTCCTCCGCGCCGGGATCATTGAGTATCAGTTTTATGTAATAGATGCTCTCTTTCTCTTCAACCACAGTCATCGAAATCTTCGATGATTCCTTGATGATCTTCCCAGCATGAGTCCAGACAATATCTGGTTTGGGTTTGGCACTGACCTTGCAGTCCATAATGACGACTTTTCCGCCGTCCGAGGACTGAATTCTCGGTTTTTCTACGAACGTAGGTCCATCCCCTTCCTGCTCTGGTTCCGCCTCGATGTTGAGATTCAGATTTGCATTACTTTGGCCGAATTCGTTCTCCACGTGACACCTGTATGTACCACCATCTGGACCAGAGGGTTCCTAAACGGGGGGAATTGAATATTCAGTGAGTATTGAATGACTTCATTCAAGTAATTTCGTGGATTTTGGTTTTTCTATGTCAATTGTCCTCGGGAGGTGTTTCGCGTACGGCCTTCCACGACTCAAGTTTTCTAAGTTTTTTTTAACAAACATGAAAATTAATGGGAAAAACTGAGAAAATTTGTATCAAGGAATTTCTGTAGACAATATGGTAATTGAAAAAGTTAAATTCTACTGTTTTATTTTACAAAATCGTTCCTATTGGACATTTTCGTTTAGAAATTCTAATAATGCAATAAATAATATTGTATAGTAGTGTCTCGAACACTGTTTATAGAAATTGTGTGACAACTGTTTTTATGAGACAATCTCTACTGAATATTTTCTACAAAAAAGCCCTGCTTTAAAACTGCAATTGATTTGAGAGCAAATTCTAGTGAATTCGTTGTAAAATCCTATTGGACTTCTGGTCAATTTTCTAGTAGCATTTTACAATTTTCATTGCAATATTTCCTATAGGACTTCCTCGGCTAAGATGTTCTTTTTCTTAGCGTGAAAATAAAAAAAAAATACACAGTAGGTTGTACAATAAAATAAATAAAATAAGTTGTATAGAGAAATGTGAAAAAAATTGAGCATTTGCTAGGATTTTTTATACAGTTTCTTCGCGTAAGCTTTTATGGTTTTGTTCAGCTTCAGCTGTTCGCAGAATATTTAAATTATTTCACCTAAAAAATAATAAAATCTCACTTTTATCTCCATAGTCAATTCATAGACATCCTCCTCCACAGACTTTTCGCTAATCTTTATCTTTGCGGTTTCCTTAACGACATTTGTACCGCGGAACCATGTAACTTCAGGCTTGGGTTTGGCTCTGCACTTGCACTTCATAGTGATAAGTGTACCACTCTCGTTCGGAATGATGCGCGGCTTTTCGATGAATGTCGGCGCAAAACCAGCCGCGTCTTCTGCATCTTAGAAATAATCTCAATTAGGCAATCATCAAGTGCCGTGAATCCGTGCGATCCACGTGAAAATAATTGGACATACTTGGAATATTCCGGAGTTAATGATGAGGATTAATATCATGGAATTATTGTTTATGTGATTAAAGTTATTAAAATCACCGAAGCCAAAAGAGACGAGACAAAGAGGTATGTTAGATTGGACAAACTTACCCAGGATATACTATTAAAAAAAAATCCCATACTCGATATAATGATTTTCATTCGAACATTTCTCTTCAAATTTCGTGCACTCACTCCGACTTGTGAAATGGAATATTTTGTGGAAGAAAGGTGTATCGCAAAAATATCGATTTCCGTGCACGAACAAAAAAAAAATTGTAACGACTTGCCTTGGAAATTGAGTGAGATGTTTGCATTACTCTCTCCGTAATTGTTAAACGCATTGCAACGGTAGTTTCCACCGTCGGCCTTTGTAGGATTTGTGATTTCAAGGGTGAGTAAATATGTGTCCTTGCCAGTTGCTTTCCTCGACATCTTGATCCGTGAACTACCGTTGATTGGTGAAGCGCCTTGGTACCAGGTTATATCGGGGACCGGGTGAGCCTCCAGAATACACTCCATTATAAGCAAATCACCTTCTTGACGGATTGTTGGCTTTTTTGGAAAACGTGGAGCCTTGCCGTCAGGAATTCTGCGCGGATCGGTGAATTTTGGGTTTTGTTTTTTTATAGAGGGATAATTGACGAATTGATCTATATGTGCACGTTTGAAAAAATTTAAGAAGAAACTAAGGAAGTTTCCAGGTCTAGAAATCTTCGAATGAGATTGTTTATCCATTCAAGAGTTTTAAAAAATTGTTCGTTGTTATTTTTTCCTCCAGACGTTTACAACGGAAATGCATTTAAAAAATGTGGAGGATAATTGCAAGTTTCGAAATACGATCTAGAAGTAATGAATTTTTCATTTAAATCAAAACAAAATTTGCTCGTCAGATGATGAATTAAAAAACGCCGATATTTTTCACTGCTCTATTTTTTCGAAAAAAATTTTTGAAACTAAAAAGTTGAATATACTGGTCTATTTTTTAAATTTCTGAGGACAGGGAGAAAGCGGACAGTAAACAATAAATTTTGGCATTTTATATATAAGTAATGGATCTATAATGTTTAAACAATCTCATTTCTATAGTCTCCCCTCAATAGAAAAAATAGCGAATTTTACTGAAATTCTATTCAACTGTGTATTAATTCTTTGTCGATTGACTAGTAAATTTCCGGAGCTTACGAGTGCATTTATTTGCAGTAGAAATGTCCACTTTTCACTCGAAAATCTTTTATTTACAAAATGAACAGATCTTAATTTTTCTATTCAATCCATTGTATTGTCATATTTTTTTAGAAAATCGCGACAGGAATGTTCAAAATTTTGTGGTTGCATTATTCACCGTAAAAAAGCAAAAATGTAGTGGGAATAATTTATAAAATTTATGTCGAGGAATTCATAGAAAATGGTACAGAGAAATTCAACACTTCAATTCAATGCAATCCAATATTTCCGTACATCAACAATTTCTATTGAGAAAAAATCTCATCAATAGAATTAGCCGAAAACTAATAGAAAGTTGAATGAAAATCTGCTAAAATTGTCCATTGTTTTTTCAACAATTTTTTTCTGACACGTGCAAATAAAATCGCAGTGGGTCAAAATATTCGTGAAGTACAGATCAATTTTATTCTTCATCATACTTTGGTTTGTCTCCGCCTTCAAAGTTGAGATTAATCGTCGCCGTTCCCTGTCCATTTTTGTTCTTAGCAATAGCTCTGTATTCACCACCATCAGCCTTAGCGACATTGTTAATCTGTAGTCTAGCGAGATAGTACAGTTTCTGGTCAATCTCGAGGGATATCTCCAATCTCCCACTCTCCTTCAGTTCGTTGCTTCCATGATACCTGATTTTGTTCATTGTTTTCCGTTTATTCACACGATGAATGATAAAAAAAAGCGATGAAAAAAAAAATGATAATTGATTCTCCCCGGGTTCCTTACCACTTAACACTAGGTTTTGGATCTCCAACTAATCGACACTCGAATGTTATAGTGTTGCCATCATCGGACTGTCTAATGACGGGTCGTTCGGTGAATGTCGGCTTGATACCGTCATCGGGCACGGGCGCTTCGTCGCCTAAGTTTTTCGTACAAATTCATTCAATGACGAATTCTTTCAAATTTTAATACATGTCACTCCTGAGTGACGTATCGATCGAAGGTACATCCTCAGCTGTTCAGATTCCTCTGTCTCAGTTTATTCATCGATGAACATTTTTAAATATCTCGAATCTACTCCATTGCATTGAATATTTATTTGACAGGGATTTTACTCACGGGTAGAGTGTCAAAAAATCGACGTTACCTCGATTGTTGTCTTTCAAGTTTCGTAATAAAATCAGTAATGAGGTATTTAACATCGCGTTAGGACTCCCACACGACAAACACGTCTAACAATAACAGATAAATCACATGGAGAAAAGAGTTGGGGGAAAAATTATGGAGGAAATCAAGTAATCGTGGAGCAAACTTCAATAATCGGTTTTTTGCATTGAGGATAAAAATCCGAAAAAAGACTACCAGAGAATTCTTCTCCATTTGTCCCACAAAATCCATTAAATTTCGGGACAATTTCTCCCAAAATTGTAAAGCTACTGCATTAGTGTTAATTTAAGATCTTCGACATTCCCATCTTAAATGCATTTGATTGTTTTTGGCGGCTTGTTTTCAGCCCTGAATAAATTTGCACAAGAAAAAACTGTATACACTTTAATTTTTATTATGCGGGGAACTGTAATTTCTTGGATCGCTGGATGTGCTATTTCTATTGAGAGAAATTTGACTTCACGACTACTTTCGGCACACCAAAATTTTCCGACATTTTGCTGAATAATTTTTCTTCAACTTTTCTCTCCGTACGTGTGAAAAAATCTAAGCAGCAGTGAAGCATCAGCGTCAGGCCAAATATTGTTTTTGGTTTTGTTTTGCACTGAAGTAAAAACTATAAAAATTAATAGATGTAATATAAAGCAGCGGATGACTGGTATTTTCGTTATTTTAGTTGATGAATGATATTCGCGCTCTACTTATTCTGTCTGACGACGTGATATTCCACGTCAATGTGAGTCAAGCCGGGCTGTATATCGGAGAATACGATATCTGCTTCTCTCACTATTTTCTTGTTTCTTCTCTGAATGTGTCAAGTTACTCGAAATTCATTGAACGATCGATACGCCCCTTCAAGAATCACTAGCGATACTTCAGGAATGATTATGATAAATAAAAAAAATGAATAGAGAAAGAGAAAATTGAACTGTTTAAACAGTGAAATAATAACAGAGTAGAACAAAATATGAAATAAAGAGGAAAGACGAAATTAAAAATTGAGTGAAATTATATCAATTGAGAGTTGAAACGAAAAGAAAAATATTGAAAAAAATTATAACAGTGGTAGAGAAATGAAGACTAATGATAGATCGATATACATCCCGAGTTAGGATGGCAGAATGAGCTTTTGAGAGTGTTGAGAGGTGTGTGAGATTTTTTGGCTCAATACTTACTATCGAAATTCAGGGAAATTGTTGCATTGGACTCGCCGAGCTCGTTCGTTGCATTGACCTTGTATTTTCCAGCGTCCTCAACGGTTACATTTTTTATTTCGAGACTGGCAAAATACGAGTGGCCATCTTTATCAATGGCCAGCTGAAAAAATCGTGCGCTGTATTAATTTATATTCTATTTCAGGGACGGCCAGTTTGTAGACAAATCTAGCGAATTCGCCAGGAGAATTTATTTGATTTCCCGCAAATTTTCATTTAATTTTGGCAGAGCCTATTGCAAAATTTCACACCTCAACTGAACGAGTTCAACAGAAAATATTCTGTGGGAAAAAATCAATAGAATTAAATTTATAATTTTATAAAAATCTGCAGAACTCTCAAATAAAATCGCCAAAAAACTGATTGTATTTTGAATAGGATTCGAATAGAAATGAACGTTAGAAATCAAAAGTTATGATGAGAAATGCCTGACGTAGGCCGAGTCTGGTTTAATACCGGCTGACCTCTGGCCGAAAGTCGGTCGTTCTTTATTTGCTACCAGGGTAAATACAATACTTCCTGTGAGTAGCATTTGTTGAGTATTTTCTGTCCTCACGTATACCCTTTCGGGCTTTTACGTATTTACTCTTGCCACCCCCGGACCCCACTGTACCGTATTCGCCAAAGACCAAGGAAAAACCTCACCCTGAGGGGAAATCCTTGGCCAGGTAGTCGTCCCTTTTACGGGACTACCGCTCGGCAATGAATCGTGAGATCCGAGTGCTACAAATTTTGACAGATTTTGACTGCCGGTGACGGGAAGCGAATCCGGGTCATCGGCATGCCAGTCTAGCACTCCAACCGCACGGCCACTACGGCGGTCGCATTTGTTGAGTATAATTATTTGATGAAAAAATCTGGTGATATTTTTTAATTAGTGGGATAAATCGAGTAATCCCAATTGCCATACGATTGTTTTTGCGCAGGATCATATCGAATAAGAGAAAAAATCGTTTGGCAATGATCACTGAGTAAAAACCATCGACAGTATTTGATTTGTGTGGTAATTAACAAACAAATAATATTAAAGAATAAGAATTTGAGGCTCCAAATTTTTGGTGCTTCAAGAAAAAGTCATGGGACTCCTCGTTAATAACGTAATATTATTCACCTTATGCCTCGGCGAATCCTTGACAAGATTTCCATCATGAAACCACGAGACTTTGGGTGTCGGATCGGCAGTGATGCGACATTCAAAGACCAATCTCTTGCCATCGTCCTCCTGTCTAATGGCGGGCTTCTTCGCGAATGTTGGCGCGATACCATCGATTTGTCTGCAATAACCAGCCGCATTAATTAATTGTTGTCGACGGTCATTCACAAAATTCCTCAGTGCAAATCATTCGAATATCGTTGAGGCTTGAACGCTCGATTTCAATGCACGCATCGGTACAGACGAAGCGTCTAAATTTGGAGGGAACTTGTCTATCTAACCTATTTTTACTGGAGCCGCAGCGGATGGAGAGCATTTACTTAAGAGTAGGTGAATGAAAATCAACAATACTGAGCTATTTATGAATGGAACTTAATCGAAGTACTTGTAAATCGACGATTGAAACTATTCATTGCTACGTGGAGAGTGAAATTTAGGAAAAATTGTGTAATAAAAGATGGAAGTGGAGCGAAACCCCATTTCGGATATTCTAAAAGTGCGCGGAAAACTGCCGAAAAAATAGTACATTTCGTAACAAGTCCAAATAAGTGGTTTTTGGTGAGTGGGAGGATTGTATCACAAACCGAAGGTGAGTGATATAATCCCGCGAGCGAAGAGGCATTTCGTGCCGGAAAGTAAACTTTCAGGCACACGGGGTGTGCTGAAAAGTACTCTTTTCGTCACAGGCTAATAAAATAGTACATTTCATAACAAGTGAAAAAAAATGGTTTTTGGCGAGTGGGAGGTTTATATCACGAGCCGAAGGCGAGGGATATAATCCCACGGGTCAAAAACCACCTTTTTTACGAGTTACGAACATAATTTTTCATTTCAATCTGTCGGAAAAGCAACTTTTCAGTCACTCTCCGCTTCGCGTCGAGTTTTCCGACACAGCCTAATAAAAAATGAAGTTTTCAATCTTATCGCAATTTTATAGATCGAAATATAATTGCTACACAACACTACGCAAAAAAATATTTAAAAACCTGGCGGATTTACTAATGAATTCTTGCGGACATCTATAGAATTATCATTTAATTTTTAGCCGACTCTTTTACAAAAAAAGACAATGATAGAAATGTTTTTATAGAAGGTTTTCTTTAAAAAAAAGCAATAGAAGTTAATTTTTCTATATAATTTATTCTTTTGAGATATTTCCTATAGAAATGCCTGGGCTGAGATGGTCTATTTTTCAATGTACTAATTTTTCAACGAAGGATAGAGGACATTGTAAATTTTCGGGGAATCATGTGAAAGAATTTCTACACAAAACGTCTTAATTAAAAAAATTCCACAGAAATTTGAAATTCTACGATTTTTTTTTCTATAAAATAATTGAACTATTTATACTAACATATTTATTGGATATTTTCAATTTAAAAAAAGCCACAATAATACGAAAATTCGTCAGTAGAATCTGGGGAAAACTAACAGAATTTTCGATCGCATTCGCTAATTTGTTCTGTCTTTTTTTGCATAGATTACTGAGGTTCTGAGGGGTAAAACAATGAATTTTATTTCAACTTAAACGTAATCCTCCCAGAAAAAAATATAATATTTGATTCCTTCAAATGGTAGACTTTGTGCACTCATTAGTACAAGTTCTTCGTATTAAATAAATTAACATACACTAAAATCACACTTTCAATATTGCAAATCTATTTGTTAAATAGAAAAAATTATTTTGCAAGAAAAAACATCAAAGCACTCACCGTTTTCTCAGCTTTTGCTGAGCAGCTAAAACCAAAGAGAAAAAAAATGAAAATTGAAAATAAAGCAAAAACAAAGTGAAGAATAGTTATGAAGAAGCAGCATAGACAAGTGCAAGCGTAGAGACAAGAATAAATAATCAGTTCATCAGGAATGCTTATATATATCTGATTAATTTTGCGGAGAGAGGTAGAAGTAGCTGATCAGTGCGAAGAATTTTCAAATAAAATAAATATTATTCAAAGTATATATCATCGAAACCAGTGGTTTCAATCAGTCAAGGCAAATGCCAATTTCAAACAATTCAAAAGTGCTTCAAATTTTCGGAGAAACCATTTTTTTTACAGACTTACTTCTCTCTAGGCTCGTCCATAGCTGTAAAACATAACAACTATTACTCAACCGATAATTGTACGTTGATTAATTTGTTATTTTTGGAGTCTCTCGCTATAATCCTAGTCAATTTATTCCATTTGAAAACCTTTGTTAAAAAAATAATAATAAATTCGGCAGAAAATTCTTTTTAATTTCTATCAATTTTTTACGTCTTTTAATGTAAAAATTGTCACAGAAATCTCCGTAGAATTGAGTTTTTCTATAGGGCTTATTCTACTGAGATATTTTTTATAGAAATTTCTTGGCTTAAATCTCGCTTAAAGTTTTTTCGCTTGATTCCTTCAATAAGAGAAAAAAAATAAAGTGAAAGAGAGTGAAAAATTAATGGCCAAGAGCGTTGTAATAAAATAGTATGAACACAAAAGTAATAGAATTTGATTTTTCTGGATAATTAATTTTACGAATATGATTTCTGAAAAAATTAATTGAATAGTTTTCTGTTTGATTTAAATCATTTTGATTTCAACTAACCAAGTTAGTAGGGCGGAATTCCTACCGAAAATCTTTCATAAGAACAAAAATCATGAAATATAATCATAAAATAATGAAATTGTTCCGATTTGCTTTGTAAAATAATGTGGAGTTACAGATTTGTTCAACAGAATCATCTAAAATTAAATTGTATTTTCAAGAGAAATTCAGCAGAGATCCTATAGAATTTTCTATCGAATTCGCTACGCTTTTCGGCGAAATTGCGAGCGCTATAAACCTTTTTGTTTTTTCAACATCCTAGAACTATTTTCGTTACTATTAATATTTGTTAATTTGACATGACTGTTTTATTCGGCATTTCCTCGAAAATGTATTTTTGTGCGAAAAACGCGAACCAAACACATAAGTTTACACCTCTAAAATCCAGAATTCATAAGAAATTTGAAAATAAATAAATAGTCTGCACGAACCACACGTCGTAACACGTTTCAATTGATCCAAAAGTCATTGAGAATGCGAGAAAATCTTCCATCTAATCAATTATTTCTGGGCGTTGACAGATGAAACGCAGACATAGCAAAGTATTGCAAAATTACTATTAATTTAAAAAAAACAAAGAATAACTAAAAAAATATTTTTCGGAGTTCTGTTCATTTCTGTTTTCTAAAGAATTTGCCAAATTATTTGACCGAAAATAATAACCGGAAATATCGAAAATATTTAAGGAACTTTCTGTCATTTTGCGAGTATGAAAAGTAATTCATAAGAAATTCTAACAATTTTTTTTTTCAATTTGCTCCTTAGGTTTCAGTGCTGACCAAGAGCATCGTGGAAGTTTTATTCTTCAATAACCTTTATTTCCTAATGACTACAATAAATCGAGTAATTTCAATGTCCATACTCAAAAAAACCGTTGAAACATATTGAAGATAATTGTTATTGACACTCAAAATTTTAATGTACTACTAGCCTCCATGTTTTTAAATATTTATTGTTGTAATATGTAATTGTAATATTCTTTTTAAATTTCTAGAGAAGAAATTAAGCAAAAATCGCCAGCGATTTCAAACAAAAACTTCTGGTACTTAAAAAAATGAGACTCCCTCGATAGAATAACCTGCGTTGGAAAAAGAACTTGTGGAGAGAAAATAAAATAATTTAATTGGACTTACGACTGAAGTTCAGGTTGATAGACGCCGCCACCTCGCCCATCGTGTTCTTGGCCTTGACCTTGTAGAGTCCAGCATCAGTCTCGATGACATCATCGAGCTCAAGTACAACGAGGAACTTATTAGCCCCAATGCTCTGTATCTTAAAGTTTGTTCTGTCATCCTCACTGAGTTGTGTTTCACCCCTGAACCAAATAATCTCCGGCTTTGGGGAACTGACTAGCTGACATTCGAATATCAAACGATTTCCATCGTCCTCCTGCCTCAACTGAGGCTTCTGAGTGAAGCTCGGTGCGAAATCATCGGCGACCCCCATTTTCAAACGGGGTGCCCTTCTCTAAATTCTCTTATGATGCCCCAATTAATATTTTTTTTGCACTATTGAGGGTGATTTTCAATCCGCCTGTCTTGCCGCCTTCAGTGGTTTAATCTTCGCGGTGACATTCAGATTGAGCGCCTTCAGCGCCCGCTATAGCCTATTTACTGTTTGATACGGTAGTCTCTCCTGAAATCCGAAGGGAAGAAATTAATTGAAACCATTGGCAAGCTCTGCGAATTTAAAAGAAATTTCTTTTCAACTACTAGGGAATTCTCTATTAATTTTTGGTGTATTCTATTGAAAAGAATTTAGAATTTAATTGCAAATTTCGGATAACAGAAAATATTTTACGATTTTATGAATTAATCTATTGAGATTTTATTTTCGTTTGATATTTTCCTGCTTTCAATACAGAAAAAGAAAGAGAAGACCTACAATTTATGTTCAGAAATCTTGGCTAAAAATGTCTGAATAACAAAAAATTAGAACGATAAAAGTCAAAGTCAGCGGAAAATATCGAGAATTTTCAGTAAAAGCTCAAAAATTTGTATGTATTTATGTTTGATTGAAATCGATAGGATGTAATTTTTTTATTCAGTGTAATAAATTTTACTGAGAAGTGAATTCAAATTACACGCCTCAAATTTTTCAAGAATTTTTATTCTATTATTTTTCATAAGGCAAAAAAAATCGAGTGAAAGAAAACAGCGAAAATTGATATCGAGGGATAACTATAGGCAGTGCCTCAACAGAAAAATATTATAGGAAAATGGAATTTAAAAATGGAAAATCTATGATTCTACGAGAATTTGTTTTCAACATTTTTCGTTAAGTTTGCGCGTCTAACAGTCATTAAAAAATTGAATGGAAAAATTTTGGAAATTAATTTTTTTGCGATGAATCAGAAATGAAATATTTTCAGCACAATAAATTAAATAATAATTAATTCAATTATTTTTTCGGTTTATCAAAAAAAATATTAGAGTATAACAGACCCAGGAATTAATCTATTCAATTGAGATATTCCTAATCTACAATTTTTCTCCGCGATATGACACCTTAAAATGGCAAATTTGATAATTAATCATAACAGTTGCCGACACTGTGACGTAAATGTTAGTTCCTATTATAAATACGATGCTTAGCTCGAAATAGACAGCTCAGTTATCTAACAGAACAGTTATTACGTCTGGCATTACAAGTCATCTCCACTTTGCATTGATACTACGAATGAGGGGTCAAAAATTCGCGTAGCGAAGCAAACTATTCAAATCGACGAAAGTCTCCCGAGAAATATCTCCTTACCTAAGGGCGTGAGCGAAATTCTTATAATAACCTTTTTTGCAACTCTCCAATCGCTCTATAAAACCCGTCATAATCAAAATTTCGCTATCTACCTTCGATTCCGAGATATTCATTGAAAGCTAAGCAATAGTTCAAATCGAATGAAATGATCAATTTTCAATATTTGAGATTTGATTTTACAAATTCTTACGACAGAAATAAAAGTATCGCATAGGTATTCTTCTTCTTCATTATTTAATTCCATAAATTGCCAAGTTTTTGACCTCTCATTAAAATTCAGGGCGAAATCAATTTTCCAATTAAAAAATCGTGTGAAAATTCAATTCTTCAAATTCAAGAACAACTAAAATGCCACCTCGTGCTCCTGTAAATTACGAATAATTCGTATGGCACAACATGTCCAACTTATAACCGTTGGCAAAAGTATTCGCACAAGACACACTTCGAGATCGCTGCCCCTCTCGTAACTGTCGCTCACATTCTTATAACTCAAACCGCCAGTTATTTCTGTACATTTGGCGAAACTTATAAATTTTATCGCAACATTTTTAACCCGTCATCAATTTTTTGAAGCCACTCATAACATTTTCATCATCCCATTACATATGAGTTCAACAATTGAATTATAATACCCGAATATGAGTGATATATTTTGTTCTTACATATGACAGTACTCGAGAATACTAAAATACTTGAGTACTTCACTGTTGGTTCGCAAAATAATACAAGTAAAACCCAGATCTTTGACACAGTTTATCGTTCGCGTTACGGTCTATTTTCGCGATTACCCGAGAAGAGTCATCTCAGGGTCATGCAATGCGATACAAGTGATTGTGTTTAATACACCTGTGCATTAACAATTCAGGACATTGGATAACGAAATCAAATGGCACGACTCGATGCAACGATTCGGTAACAATTCTCATAATTCAATTTATCGAGGAAAGTAGAGCAAGCCGTTGTCAATGGGTTATATCTCTTGACTGGATGAAGCGATTTGGACGAGACAGGGCTCATTGTCAAGCGCGGAATAATATCTTGAGAATGGAATAAAAATTTAAGAATTCCACTCTGCCGTTCTCGAGTTATTACAGATTGAAGTCGGTACGCCCTACTTCTGGTGGACGAATTCAATGAAGGGTTAAGATTGAGGAGAAATTGATAAATTATAATTTTTTTCCTCATCGAATGTACAAGCGGAATTAGTTTTTAACAAACTAGAGGATCTGAATACCTATTTAGCTGTGAGATCCACGAATTGATAAAGCGCATTCGTAATGCAGAGCGAATGAATTTTTTTAGGTGATTTTTTAAATTATTTTTGCTTGGTTATGGCCGTGTACTGACTGGAAGGAGTTGTTCTAAAATAATTGAACGAGTCTGACTGCATTCATATGGATATCACTGGCGGGCCGTTACATCTTCAAGTGGAAACAGCCGCGTCGGTCAGACCTGTTGATCGTCCCCGGATATTAAATTTTTCTCCTGAATTTCATTAATTTCTATTTCTCGGAAATGTAAAAAAATCACGATTTCGTCGGACGAAACTCTCGGTATGTGGATATTTTTAACAGCTGAGTGTAATTTAACGTGGAAGGGGCCGTCGGTGAATATTGCCACGAGCCACCCACGCCTAACCCTCCCGATTTCCGGCGAAAATCGCTCGGTTTCGCTGAGAATTCGGCGACAAAATCCACTGGAAACGAATTACTCGACTCAACAGTTCTAGTTCGGGAGGATAAATTGTGGAATATCAGGAATTATTCAGTCATCGGTGACGGATACTAGGGGATACCAACGAAATGCTCTTGGGTTCGGCGCCTCTGCTCCTCCTCACGTTACGTTTTTCTAAAAATAATGCGGACACCGAGCCTAGATACCTAGATACACGACTACGAATAGGGAGACACAAGTTGTTCAGCGAATAATTTCGGTTTTATCAAAATTTCATTCACCAGCCATCGTCGAAGAATTCAACAATCATTTTTCTAGATTCCTATTCTTAATTTTTTCCTCTACCAAGAAAATTTTGCGAAATTTTTGGGCTCAATTTTTTTTTAGGTTCACTCCGTTGGAAAATCGGTAAAATTCTTCAAAAACTGTCACTCATAATTGAATTAATAAAATCAATTCACTTCCGCACGTATTATTTTGCCAAAGTTATTCACTGATTCGTTGAGTAAAATTCACAGAACTTGGTATTTAATTTTTACATCCCACACGTTTTTCCCTTTTTTTTTATTAACATTTCTCGGTTAAAAAACTTACTTGACGATATAGAGTTGCGTTAAACTCTGGGCGTTCGTTCGTCCGCGCACAGCCTTATACGAAGCTCAGCAAATAGTCGTCGTAGGTAAGAGAGCTCTCTCCTTCTCTCTTATCCAAAAACGTTGACAATCCGCTTTACTTGAAAAGTGCCAGCGACGAGTGATAATGAATCCAACAGAATTGCTTTGAAAAATTCCGATGAACTTCGTTGAAATTCGTTGATGGGGGGAAAAAAAATATATTGATCACTTAATCCTCACCACTTCAGTGCCCGAAAGAGCACTCCACCCCCCGATCACGAAAAAAAAAAAAATTAAAACTACTCGACGTTACAACTTTTCTTTCCTATTATTTTGTTTCGTTGTCTCGCGTCTGTCTGTCGTCTACTGTGTTGGCCGTCCCAATCGCCCGTGGCCCTGCGCGCGAACTAACCAAAACTAAATTTTAATCTGCTACTTGAGGCGCTCATCATCGCACCTCTTCACCCCACCGCTCAACCGCTTTGAGACTCCCACCCTCACTTCAGGTTCAATTTTCACACGCCAATGCTATATCATCCCCCGTAGACGATAAATTATGAACGAAAAGAGTTATTCTTTTTATCTTTAGAATTTTTATTTCAAATAACAATTTTGTATACTCATAATATCAGAAGTGGTCCGCCAGGTAAAGTCGAAAAGAAAATCAAATTTTTAGGGGAATTAAAACGCGTTGATTTATATTCCCTAAACTCTTCTCACGTCAGAAAAAAATTGAAAAATCACTTTAGTACTGATATAGTAACGATGTTATTTCATTTCGATAGTAATACCAACAAAATTTGGCAAAAAATTTCGCCCATTAGCTGTAAATTTTTTTTCGATTTCTGTGGAATTTCGAATTATTTTTTTAATTGAAACAACGAAATGAGGTGGAAAACCTCGAGATAGATATATCGAGAAATTCCTCTAGAAAGAAAAGCATTTACGCATTGGTTTGATAAAAATATTTTCTTTTAGACGGTTTCAAAAAAAATTGCGTAATGATACAGAAGCAATAACTAAAAAAATGATAATTGAAATGCTTCAATAGAATTTCAATAAAAGTTTGTTTACTCATTTTTTTTTTGGCAAAGCGAAAAAACAAAATTTTTGACGAAATAAAAAGTATAGAATTAATAACCACAGTTAAACTTAAAAAAATCATCATTCGATACGCAATTTCTTCGTCAATAAGCGTCCTCTAATCGATCGCCATCACCAAATTACCGATAAATGACAAGTGAAATCCATCACTCGAAAGATATGCAGATAATTTTGGCAAGCGAGCGGCCCATTGGGGGTACGAAAACCGGTGTCGATGAGTAATCCCAAATGTTGTCATTTAGGATTTGATGACGTTGACCCGTTCGGTCAACCAAGTTTTAAAATAAAACTCCGTCTCATAAACCTCTAAAGAAAAAGCGAAAAATAAACTCCGCCATATACGACGGTAGATGCTCGCGCTAATCCAATGATGCACAATGTCGAATTCACCCACACGTTCCTCTGAGTGACTATATTCTGCAGAAAATTGCATGTGACCGAATATAATTGGAACTACCGCATTAATTGTTTTCTCATTAATGAATCTTCTATCCACAATTTCTTCAGAAACTGATTTCTGCGTATAATAACGAAATAGGGAGAGATGTGAACTGTTTTTGCAGGGTTGGTTCAATGTCGGCTAAATGTCGGTTTACGGTTGGCCCACGAAGGTCTTGATTTATCATCTTTTTCGATTCTTTTAACTTTGTAAATGCTTAAATCCTACAATATTCCATATTTTGCCACGATTTTTTTTCAGTCCTCAATCATACGCAATTTAAAATTACTTGATTTCTTCTCTTAATTAACAAATTAATGTCATTCAAAAATGAAAAACTACAAAAGCGTAGGTAAAAACGATATTCTCCACTTTTTTTGTATGAAAAAAAAAATCTGCAATAATTTTGGATGAAAAACGGATAAAAGCCTCGCCCCCTTAAAATAAAATCCGAGGGAAAATAAAGTAAATCTCGGAGATATTTTGCATGGGATTGTTCACCGCAAAAATGGGCCATCCGCACGTACGCAGTAACATCGAAAATTGCCAAGGTTTCCCAAGGCCCATGCATATGATGTATTATCCCCAGTAGAAAAAGGAGTCAAGGCCATCAGGTGACACCAAACTGCTCCAGAACAAGAAATTTATAAATAATTTAATTTCCAACTTGGCGCAGCCCCTGTCATATAATTCATACCTGGTGAAATTGTTCTACAGTCTTGACGGGATTTTCAAGCGAGTGTACAACGAGGATAGAACATTTTGGGATAAAAGAAAATAGAGGTATGAGTGGATGGATAAGAAAAAAGGTATCGGACGTACGAGAGTAAGACAGAGAATACGACATATAGATTATAGTAGTCAGTTTGGTAGCGGTTCTGGCAAGCCCCGAGCACTCATCTAAATATAAACTATCGCCCCTCACTGCTGAATCTATCTTTACGTATTAGAATGTATAGCGACCTGAAGGCCCTAGGTATATGCCATCAACCGCCATTCTCATGCAGCTGTCGTCGATGGATAGGCCAGTGTTATTCAGTTTTTTAAAGTCACATGGGTTAAGATCACCTCTCGGGATCAGCTCTCTCGGGATCAGCTAAAAAAAATCAACATGCCCACAAAATTTTGATTTGGGAGGAACTTCTGGGGAAATTAAAATTTTATTAATTCACCACCGATCGTGTTAGGGAATTCCGCAACTTCTCCGGGCCATTTTATCAAAAGTAATAGAATTTCACGTGTTTTATTAACAATTTTACGGCGCGAATTCCTTGACATCAATTTTTTAAGTTTTCATTTTTTCCTTCTTTTTTAAAAAAAAGTCTCTACGGAAAATATCGAAGATTAACTGATGAGGAAAAATTTAGTAATATTAGTTTTTTTCTGGAGGATATTTGGCCTATACTTCTGTGGAAAAAATAAAGAGAAGTTTTCAATAGCATCAGCCACAAAATAAATGAAGAATTGAATAAAAAGTCAGTGGAATTTTCTAGGGAATTCGTAGCATTTTCCGGTAAAATTTTATTCACACGCCTGCAGTAATTCCACGGTTATCAATATTTTCTTTTTTTACGATGAAAATTCCTCTCGTATTTAAACTTTTACAAATTTGAAAGTGTGATGTTTAAAAATATAAACATACGTTTCAAATTGAAGCTTTCACATTTAAAAAAAAACTTATTTTAAGACTTCAAAGATCTGAAATTAAAACTTATGGAAGTTTCAAGTTGAACTGATCGCGAGTCTCAAATTGCAGAATTCAACAGCCTCAGACTGTGGCCAAAGTCTCATCTGAAAAATTTCAGAATATTCAAGTAAAAATCGATTGAGACTTTGGAAACTTTGAATTTAAAATACTACTTGTTTAGGTGCATAGAATCAGTCAGTCTCTAATAATAATTGGACTCGGCTATGAAATATGCCAGCATCCACTAATTTTTTCCCCTGACAATTCACGTCTTATCAGAATCGTCATAATTCAGAACCTTTATGACGGCGACAAATGCTCATCCGATGAGCAGCTCGCGATGTTGAGACAGGTCATGAGATAGATCTCCACATAGATTCCATGTTTTCCCTCGCTCCCTCCCCCTGAAATTATCCGTTGGCATTAATCTTAATTTATATCGGCTCTGATTTACGAAAATATAATTTAACGGGTTCATTGCACTGAGATCCGTCTCTCGGCGATGCGCAATCTCACTTCTACCCGATTTTGCTCTCCATCGCGTATGCGTATCACACGGGCACATTACGTTTCATCACGGATTGTGCAACGAGACCGACTCCCTCAGCGCAGATGACTAAAGTTTAAAAACAACAGAGTGCCGGATAATTTTAACCTTGAGTAGTCATCGGAGTATTTGCAAATTTTTTTTTCTCCCTGAAATGAATCTAAATTTAAATCTGTTTAGCTCGGTGACGAAAATTAAGACATTAAGACTTGTATTCTGCATTCAAAATAAATTTTAATTTGGTATCTCCAATTGTAACTTCAGAAAATCTCTAATTAATTTGACTTTTTCAGAACGCAATTTAATATTGGCATTAAAAGCTTTAAAAAATTCAAAAGTTTATTTGTAGACTGACAATTTGAACTTTAGACCTGAAACTATATTCATTAGTTTTATTATATTTATTATAATTCATTATTTTAGGAGAGCATTAAATGAGAATATTCGGTATGGTAATTGGCAATCAAGATCGACAATAACCGATTCATTTGATTAGTCAATATTTAAAGTTTAAATTATTCGATTAATCTGAGTAATTTTTGATAATGTCTGATAAATATCCAATTATTTATGCAACATTACAGAAAATTATCCATGACGAATGGGATACATATTTCGTATTTTTTTTATTGTTACATAAAAAAACACATTTAGTATGAGTGCCAGATTTCGGTGAGACCGTCAATACAGTGGATCATACAGTGGAAAAATATATAGATTTTCTACTAATTTATGATCATGATTAATAATGAGCAGAAAAAAAACTGTACAATTATTAATCACTTAGAAAAAAATTAATCAAATATTTTCAATGGATAAAATCATCGACTCTTCATTATTCGATCAAATTAAGTTGTTGAATTAATGCTAAATCAAATAACCAAAAAACTCTTGAGTTACATTGCCGTTAATTCCATAATCTCGTTATTTATTGCATTGATTGTGGCTAGAATAGTATTTCAGTAATTTACCATGTAATTGATGATCTCTCGATTAAGCTCAATTCTATTAAATATTCGAGACTTGTGAGTCTTGTAATAAAAAAATCACTAGGACATCGGTGGAAGGTTCACATCAGCGATTGATCCACTAAATTTAAATTTTCAATAATGCATCAAGGAGAGGAGTGTACAACGTTTGACAATTTCAAGCTAGGTCAACCAAAAACACTCGTTACCAGCTCAATTCCCCTGGACTTCCATACCTCCCTGGTATTTACAGTGGACAGGACTAGAGTGATTGGTTTGATCCCACTTAAACATAATTATACAATTTTTTTACTCGAGAATATAAACTTTCTATCTGGTGAGGATCATCAATATCTTCGAGAAAGCTTGCAGCTTTGCATAATAGAATTTCTGTGCCGGGTGGAGCGTAATCTCTCACTCATTTCGTTCTGAATGACAAGGGGCAAAGATGATCAAGAGTTTAAAGTCTGGGAATAAAAAAATCGGTGGTCTGAATTGATGCAAAAGTCGCTATGAATACGATCTCTTCCAGTAGCCCTGAGAACAGAGCGATAATTGAAGTGTTTCAAGTTTGAAATATTAATAACAATCGGCGCGACGACGCTTCTAAAATCCAATACACGCAAGCAGTATTGCCGATTAAGAGGCCGTTTCCCCTTAATCCCCGAGGAAAAATTCCGGAAAACTCGCGTGTTTAAAAAAAAAAAGTTCGGGCTCCAGAATATTTTTAGTCAACAGGCAGTCTCGAGTTAACCGATACATAACCCAGAGAACACCGTCAATTCTCACGCGCCAAAAAACTCGGCTCCCACTCGAATAATCGCGTCGGAATATTCTCGAAAACAGAAACGATGCGAAACCCCCGAAATAACAAAAATAGCCCAATTGTCAGACATTGATCACAGTCAGATTAGACGATACGTGAATCACATGTACCAAAACCGGGGAATTTTTGGTCACGAGTGGTGGGTGACAACAATGAGTGTAGAATTGGCTGAGACGTTGAAAACTAGCTCTTCAATGGAAGGGCTATTTTACATTGACGTTGGAAAATCATCAAGATTGCATTGCGATCCATGCAAGTAGTTGACTGACCGAGATTTTCTTATGAGATGAGGGTTTATGCATCTCGCTTGCATCCCACCAATTCCAATCTGGCTCTTCAATTTTGTGGGCCAACCTGAGTCCGTCGAGTGATGAACGACCGACTTCTGAATAGATTTGCCGACCAAAATGACGGCCCCAACATTCGATGCTAAGGTATAAACATCTCTTCAAGTATCGAGTTGAAGTGATTTCGGTTGGGAATTTGTTTCTCATTTTCTCCGCAAAAAAAAATATATATAGGACTGCGCGCCTCATCCTCAACATGTGTTGAATGCAAAGAGTGAGGGCAAATATATGGAACGGTGGATCTAAAATTATCCACCCGTTACGTTCTGGAAATAGGTGTTATGAGTGCGAGGACAAGACGAGACATCAGATCATTATGTTGTTGGGTTATTCGCATGGGGAATTCGATTCAATGAGGATGCTATTGGAAAAGAATTGATTAACTGGCTGCCAGGCATTCCGATCGTCTCGATCGATCGACAAAGATCCACGACCTCAACATACTCGGAATGGCTGCGGTGCCGCGGAAGTTATGATATTGGAAAATTAAATGCTCAGTCGATTGCATTCCTCCACGTGACGGTGATTAATTTTGGATAATTGGTAAACACATGGCAGTGTTCTTAAGTCACATGACAAGAATAGTCGTACTACGGAATGAGTGGGCAGCCTCGGTATTTCATCTGCATGAGTCAACTGAGATTGATTCATATTGTTTAATTAATGTTGCAGAGAAATAGATTTTGAGTCATTTCTTTTGATGGGAAATTGACACGTGTCGGTCGTGTCGAGGAAAGTCATTCGTGGACAGTCTAATCATCCGGTTTCGAAGACTTTGAAAGTTCCAAATTGAAGTTTTTTGGTTGGGAGACCCATCAAGTTATTGATTATTAATTATGGAAATATGAAATTTCCAATTTCACTGAAGAATCAGTGAAATTTGTTGAAATTTCACGACTCATATTTCAGAGGAATTGGCAGATGATAAAAATTCTCAATGGATATAAAAAATTGCTACACGAAATCAGCCCCATTCATTAAAAATAAAAAAAAATCAGGGCAATTCACTAGAATTTAAATTCAACCAAACAATTCCCAACTGAAATTCCCAGTTTTTACTGATTTTTTAAATAAAAAATCATTGAAACTGCATTGAAATTCGCACGCGGGCCAGATTTTTTCAACATTTTACAGAAATCATCAAAATATGCAACAATTGATAATCCTCCACAATCATAATTTCAAAAAATCCCCACAATTATAGAAAGCAGACAATCCCCGATAATCTCGAAATAACGAGAGACTCCGCCCTCTCCCCCTTCCTCTGAGCCATTATCCTCAACGATGCCCCGATATTTTTGGGTAGTCAACACACTATGAACGTCCGATCATCTGCACGAACAAGTGAGACAAGAAGAGAACTACTGAGTGAACGAGGAGAGGAAATAATACATTGCGAGTGCGGTGGGAGAAGTGGGAAAATAAACGAATGAGAAAAAGCAACCGTGACTGTAGGTAGGGGGGGGGGGGGGGGGGGGGGGGGGGGAAAAGGAGGGGGGGGAGGGGGGGGGGGGGGGGGGGGGGGGGGGGGGGGGGGGGGGGGGGGGGGGTTGAGGAATCACGAAAGCCGAAGGCATCAACAGGCGAACTGTTAGCGCCGTCAGCGTAACCTGAGCTTTTCGTTACCCCCGACCATATATGTCCGTCTGAATATCTCCATCTCTCTTCGACTCAGGAACTCCATTCGCGTTCTCTCACTCACACTTCCCCTGATGTTTCACGGCTACTGCTTCGACATTAGCCATTTTTTTGTACACGTTTCCAAACCCCTTATAATTAAATTACAAAGGAAATTGAGGGAAATTAAATTCTAAATAAGCTTTACGTAATTTAACGGATTATTTAACAAGTTCTAATAGTGTAATTGGTAAGAGCAATGTTCAAAGTCTGCCACTAGATTGTCAGCCACCAAAATTGGAAAATATAGTAGAGGATTTAAGAAGCCATTGCAGGAGTAATGTTTTATACTGGATTGATACAATATTTTGAATAATTCAAAGAGGAATGTAAGTATCTTTTAAATATTTCTGATTTTAACGTTATGAAACTTTTTTGGGTAATTCCAGGGTAAAGAGTGTTAGCTCTTCCAGGGATTATCATTATTTCGGTGATACTCTAGCTCATTCACGCCTGATAATGGAGATTTCGGTTATGAAACAATACGAGACCCTGTCGGTATGTCCATCTCCGCAGCTCAGAAACTCCACTCGCGCCTCGGAACGCGAAAGTTCGGAATTTTTATTCTGCCACTTGATTATCGATCACCAAGTAGATGAGTTAGGAAGCATTTGCCGAACAATATTTTTATCGCAGATTAATCCAAAAGTATTAATAATTTGGGGAGAGATGAAAGGGTCTTTCAGATGTTCATGAACATTCTTACATTATAAAATGTTTTTGGTCATTTGAGTGATACCCCAGCTCATTCACATCTGATAATAAAGATTTCTGATCTGAAACAACACGAGGGACTGTTGGTATCTACATTATCGATTATCAGATCAGGAGTATTCACGTGAAATTTATTTACCTGCCGGCATAAATTTCTTCTCAATTTCGTTCCTTCCAAATTTATCATTCTTTTGTTTGTTAAATCTTCATGATTTCAACTCATCAATTTTTCATCATCTCTTGATTCCTTTTTATCCCCAATTAAATCCACTTACTTCATCAATTCGTTAGTAACACTGAAATTGAATGGAAAATAATTGGTTTCATCGCCAGGTCGAGAATTCGTCTACAATATGTATTAAAAAAAAAACAAATAATAGTAAAACTTTTCAACTTTGTATGTATTTACAAGTTCACAAGAAAAACAATACTCATACATACGCAGTCGAATGCGCCAAACAAATATTAACTCATCTAAACTTATATAATAGCGTTGGACGTGTGCGATGTTTGTAACAATGTGTGTAATTGGCTTCAATATTCTTATGCATAACTAACCATCTATATACATACTAAGTCATCGGTGGCAGTATCACACCAATGATTGGACCATTAACTTGGACATTTCAATTTTACTTTAAGGCGAGG
Organism: Psyttalia lounsburyi; assembly: GCA_030522865.1. Classification (NCBI taxonomy): domain Eukaryota; kingdom Metazoa; phylum Arthropoda; class Insecta; order Hymenoptera; family Braconidae; genus Psyttalia; species Psyttalia lounsburyi. Next base: position 69,422 of record JAPYZN010000126.1, read on the forward strand.
AGTAAAATGTTTGACAATTTCAATCAGAATCAACCAAAAAAACTCGTTATCACCTTAATTCGCCTGGACTTCCACTCCTCCCTGATATTTACAGTGGATAGGACTGAAATAATTGCTTTGATCTCACTTAAACATAATTACAGAATTTTTTTACTTGAGAATATACACTTTCTTTTTGCTGTTTATCATCAATATCTTCGAGAAAGCTTGCAGCTTCGCACAATTGAATATCTGTACTGACTGGAGCATAATCTCTCAATCATTTCATTTCGAATGACAAACTTCATGTTCATGTTCATTATCAATGCAAGAAGTCTGCATCACACGATTGAAACAAAAAGAGATAACAATACTCACAAAATTGTGGAAAGATTTTAACTAGTCGGTTACTTTCACCCGTATCGATTTCTCCATTGGCAAATGCACTAATCGAAATGACAGAGTGTCTGAGTATGTGCAGAAATTGGCGCTAGTTAACGGCACCTCTGGCCCACGAGAAATCCACACGATGTAAATGACCTAGACCTTCTTGATAACATCTCATTCAATTCCACATGATCCACCTGAAACAATAATTCTTTTTTTTCAACACAATATCGAAGAGGAATCGGGAATATAAATTGCTAGGCGTGAATAATATCCTCTCACGAGTTCCATCAGTTATAACTCGAATACTGCCGACAGTAATTGAGTCATTGCACAATATTGTCATTAACTATTCATTTGTATGTCCATAGGATTGCACATTCATGATTAGTATCTCTCCCCGAGATCGTTCAATTTTATGGTCAAATAAGAGTACAAGAAGGAACTAGTGACGAAATGTGCAGCACAACGTGTGATTAACCAATTGCATTATCAAAATAAAACGTAATGAAATTTAATTGCATAGGAAACCAATTGCACAGTGACAAAAGAGGGAAAAAAAGGGATAATTAAGAACGAGGTTTCTTCAAACATAGACTGCGATTTTCGCACACAGCCACATTGTCTTATTCAGAGAATGGGAAATAAAAAATATCAATCCCAGTGTCTGTTGTAAGCCGTAAATCGTGATGACGGAGTCGAGATGATAAGACAAAATCAACATTTCAACAAGTACTCGTGATAACGACTGTAAATTCGTTGAGGTTTGTGGAATGCGCCGTTTACAATTTCTGAACAATATCAAATTTATCTTTGAAGCAAATTGATTCCTTCTTGGGATCGTATTTTTTACGTGCTGCCAGTTTGGCGCGCAATTCCTTGGCACTCATTTTAAGATTCAGTCCCTTTTTTGTTGCTGGTACAGCACCATTACCCGTTCCCGAATGTTCATCGATGTGTTCGGCGACTGGTGCTGCTTCCTCGCTGCCTTCGACACTTTTGCGCCCGTTCTCTTGGGAATTCTCGTGGGGCCGAGAATTTTCGTCGTTCATCGATGCTGTTGTTGCCGGCACGGTACTGCCACTGTTTGAGGTGTCATCTGAACCGATTGACTTTTGCATGTTCTGGAACATCAAGCGTTCGGAGTCAGTTGTGGGTCGATTGCAAGTAATTTTTTATTACGTAGAAAAAAAAAAGTAGAAAAAGGTGTGACCTAACTTCTTACAAATAACAATGGCAGAACTAACAACTTTTTAAAAATTGCCTATGTATTAAATCGATTGTTTTAATATTCACCATATATTATTCAATTTTTTTATGAAAAGAAATTATAATTTAATCATTCTTTGTCAATAATCGATAATTTTATGTGAAAGGAACCATGGAAAAAATAAAGAGAAACCTGAAATTATTGAAACACTGATACCGATGGGGCACATGTTTGTGATGAATGAAAGAAATTAAATTAAAGCGTTTCGAAGACACTACTTTTTACAGTGATGATGACATTCTGAAATAGTCATGGGTTCATCGTACGGTTTTTCGGCTGACCCACATGATTGCTGAGAAGCAGGGAGCAAGGAGGGGAATGGAAGAGATGCGTGGCGCGTACCAAGGTCGATCGTGCCTGGAAAATGCTGAATTATTTGCTTAATCGTGCATTTTTTATACTCTTCTATCACGTCGCGTTGACCTGCTTTCCATCTCTCTCTCTCTCTCTCGCTCTGTTTCGTGTAGTTCCATGCAAAAAGGTGAAGCACAAAAAAACTGGGTGACTGATGTAAAAAGAGTCAGTGACATTTATTGCTAGACTGAGAATTAATAGGATGTGTCAGGGATCACTGTCCGGTTCAATTAGTGAATGACCGAGGATAGCCTCACGATCCGAGTAATTGTAGACAATGATATCAGATGATGTGGGGTTATTGCATGCGAGGAAAGGGGCAGAGCGTGAGGTTGATCATGTGATGATGGACAAATACAATAGAATTGGAAAGCTCACGAGGTGATGGTGAATCTTACTATTTATGCATTTTATGAGTTTTTTAATTGCAATTTTTTTTACATCGACGGAAAATAGATTTTTTTTATTTTAGGAGAAACATTTAAGTTTTAATGCAATGTAATAACAGATAATAAGAATGGAGATAGGGAATGTGATTATTTATAAATTTAATGATCTGATAAATTTTGACAATTTTCATTCTGTATGAGGAAAAATTAAAATTAGAATAAAGAGCATATGGCAAGAATTAAAAATAAAATATTCAAGTTTTCGGTAATGTTTTGGCAGAAGTTCCTTGAAGATCATTCAACCGATTTTACTCTCTGTAAAATTTTGATGCGGATAGAATTGCTGGAAGAAAACCACTGTTGGTGAATTTTTTTAATTTCAATTTTGATATATAGAAGAAATCATAATTTGTTAAACTTTTAAGTAGAACATTTTCCTTTTTTTTTTATTTTTTGTGGGAATCGGTACTGGATTGATGGGTTTTGGAATGATAATAATTGGTTTAAGCGTATAATCGAACTGAGTATATAAACACCCAAGTTGTGTTTACATATTGAGAGCTAGAACGTAAGTTTTTGTGCTCTCGAGACGAATAGCCACGAAAATTGTCCTGCGGTCAAGGACAGCGATATATCGGCTACACATACAATAATGGGAATTCAGTTGTTCAGTGAGCACGAAATAATACAATGAATAACAACGAACAGGTAGTGTAACTTCGCTACAGTTTTACTTAAATTCCGTTTGAAAGTCCTACAAAAAGAACAATTGCAGAAATTAAGAAGCAATATTTAATCGATTATTCTCTCTATTCAGTCTGGATACGTATAAAATCTCAAGAAACACCAACAGGCATGAATCGTGATATCACCGCTAACTATCCAAGTGTTTAGTGTGATCGTCAGCCAGTTAAGAATTCAAATAACTCAAGCGTAACGCAGTGAAACCAAGTGACAGGAAAAACGACCCCGAAACCGGTTTAAGAGTCTCAGGGAACTAGAAGTTATTCAACACGTGGAATCGTGGCTTATCGGCTTTCTTTTCAATTGACCTATTGATTGAATTGAATTTAAAAAAAAAATACAAATTAATGGGACTTGCGGGAAAACAATTATCAATTGTACCTGCTCTCGTTATTTTTATTGAGACCAAAAAAATTGCGAGATTTCTTCAATGAATTTATTTCTTATTTTCCGAAGCTCAAGGAAAATTGCGTCGGAATATTCGAATGGAAGAGTCAGATACATTCCGGAAAATTGAGCCCAGGGACGGAGTCGACTGAAGCGAGAGAGCCCCAGCCGTCGCTCCGGACGTCTTGAAATGGGACGTTTTTTTTCTAAAAATGAGACGCCTCATACACAAAACATTTTCATGACTCTATTAAGAAATGAAGTCATAAGACGTTTTTAGTAGCTTATTGATGTTAAAAAATAATCAAACAAATATTGCCCATCAAATCGGAAGCATTTAAAATTGTTTATTGGTATTCTGAACTTGCTCAGTATCTCTACAAAGTCAGTTAATAAAAACCCTGATTCTCAGAAAAAATACGTTCCATGAGAATTTTTGATTACGAAAATTCGGTTGCTCTTAGTTTCCTAGCTTCTTCTTTTTCTAAGTCCTTTTACCGCAACCACAATTATTAAAAAAAATTATATAGGACAAATGTCGGACAAATGATTCGGAAGTGCTTTGAGTGAAAAAAATAATTTCTTGAAAAAAATATCGTTACTTGTGCTACAAAACTAATGTCAATGCCTTACAAAATGTCAAAAAAATATTTGCCACTGAGAAAAAAAACCTTTTTATCAAGAAATTTTGTACATATATGAGACAAGGAAACGGCTTTTTTAACCAAGTCGAATGGATTTTCACTAAAATGCGTTGCATCTCACACAATAAAACTATTTATTAAATCGATTCAACTTGGAGTATTTTGAGAAATACGATTTTGATTATAAACCAATTATCTTTTTTTGAAACCACTACAAAATTTCTTGAGGGAAGTTTTTCATTTTTCAGTTTAAATAGTATATTGTGCAACGAGTGAGTAAAGTAACACTGTTTCGTGCGAGTGCTAGGGGATCACACGAGGCGAAAAAGGCGATACGCACGTGTTGCGCACCTAATTTTTTGCAATACCTGCCGAAGTTCGCTTCGAGGGGAGGTTTGGAGGGCAAAGTGTTTTTTTGTGTGCGGAGTGCGGAAAAGCCAAGGTCATGTGTAAAGTGAAATCCGAGTGCGTAAAGCGACGCTTTACGCACGAGTTTCACTTTACGCACGAGCTCTGACTTTTACGCACACTGTGCGGGAAAGTAACACTTTACGCACACTGTGCGGGCAAGCAACACTTTACACACGAAAAACCGTACCGAAAAGTGAACTTTTTTGGCAGGTATTGCAAAAATAAAATTTTGCAATTTTTGCAAAAATTTTATTTTTGCATACATGAAATTTTTGCATTTTTGCAAAGTGAACTTTTTGGGCAGGTATTGCAAAAATAAAATTTTCTCCCCGGCGGGAGCAAAGTACACACTTCCCTCCCGCTGCGCGGGAGGGAATTGTGACATTACTCCTACGCCGGGCATAAAAATCATGTTCTCACCACGGAAAGTAAAATAAAGGAGCCTTACTCACGTGCTTACCACCCTCGCCTTCGGCTCGGGCGGTAATTCTGCACGTGAGCA
>JAPYZN010000127.1:0-48709 GCA_030522865.1 Psyttalia lounsburyi
CTGGTTCAGCTCCTCGAGATCTTTCGAACGCAATTGATTTTACGTCGATCGGCCCATTAGTTCCCGAGATATAAGCGATTAATCACATCTAGTGACTTTGATTAATCGCTTATATCTTGGGAACTAATGGGCCGATCGACGTAAAATTAATTGCGTTCGAAAGATCTCGCGGAGCTGAACCGGATTCTACACTTTTTAACAAATGAAATTTTCAAAATTTTTTTTTGTTAAAAAGTGGACAATTTGTTTCAGCTCCTCGAGCCCTTTCAGACGAAATTGCATTTACGTTGATTGACCCATTAGTTCCCGAGATATAAGGTATTCATTAAAATAACTTGTTTAATTACTTGTTTCATTGTAACTTGTATTCGTTAAAATAACTTGTTTTAATGAATACCTTATTTCTCGGGACCTAATGGGCCAATCAACGTGAAATTAATTTCGTTCGAAAGAACTCAATGTTCAGTTACTATCAAGAATCAAAAAGTACCATTATCATGGAAACCTTTAATGATCTCATGCCACAGAGGGCGATTACACTGAGGGACGGTGAAAGGGCGGAGCTCAATGCGGCCGAATCAGTTCCTGGGGATATTGTCCTCATCGAAACCGGTGACCAAGTCCCTGCTGACATTAGAATCCTGGAATGTCAAGGTGAACCCTCTCTTTCTCCTTTCACTTTCCATCTTGTTTTCTTTTTCATTCCCATCGAAATAAACTCTCGGCTCCAGGTCTTAAGGTCGATAATGCATCGATAACTGGTGAGTCAATTCCACTTTTGAGGTCATCAATGACATCAGGGGGGAGCATTCTTGAGAGTAAAAACATGATTTTCTTCTCGACAAACGTTGTAGAAGGTAAATGGATTCTTTTTTTATTCTTTAAAGGAGAATTAGTGAAAGATGTGAGCGTGAAATTTCGTTTTTTCATTAACAAATATTTCAACAAATGAACAAAGTTTCACCATTTTCGGTATATTTTCATGCAGACTTGGAATAAATTATCATCGCCAATAAAATTTCTATTTCTGTACCAAAGGTATTGGCAAGGGGGTAGTGGTGGCTTGTGGTGATGAAACGGTGATGGGACGGGTGGCCAAACTTACAACGAGACTGTCCCGAAGGTCGACTCCACTCGCCCACGAGATAAACTCATTCATGAGGCATATCTCCTGTTGGGCTGTCTTTCTCGGTTTTTAATTTTTTTAATGTCTCTGCGGATGGGCTACGGATGGATCGAGTCCCTCGTATTTCTCATTGGAATTATTGTGTCCAATGTACCTGAGGGGCTTCTAGCCACTGTTACTGTCAGCTTGACGGTCACTGCCAAGATGATAGCCAGTAAAAATTGTCTGGTGAAAAACCTTCAAGCCATCGGGACTCTAGGCTGTACTGCGGTTATTTGTAGTGATAAGACTGGCACTTTAACGCAGAATAAAATCAGAGTATGTTTAAAAGATATAACTTTAACGGAAATGGGAGGTGAGGTGACTCCTTTTGTAGGATACTTAGAGCCGTGCATCTTAAAAGAGAATTCAAAGAAAATAATAAACAATTATATTAACGGTTGAAAATTCTAATAGGATTCTTAGAGTTGCAATATAAAATCCATCGAAATCATGTCTGCCTCCGCATTTCTAAATTCATCTGACAAATTGTTGAGCTAGTAGTTCCGGTGATTACAGGTCAGACATCTGTGGTTCGATGGGAAATTACGAGAGGTGATGGCTGGTTCCAAGTTTAATTTACAATTTTACTGTATAACAGACAGAAATCATATATATATTATAAACGAAGAAATTTAACCAAAATAATATTCCACTCGGACAAATGGACGTATGGGGCATTGCCGGGTGTTGTAACTTGTCGACACGAACGGACGAGTGGAAAGTGGGGGAGGCATATAAGATCCTTGGTGGGACACAACGCCCCAGTAGTCTCTAGTCATCACGCTTTGCATCTACAAGAGAGAAATAAAAAAATACACATTAAGGGGGCAATTATTGACATTTAATTGCCGAGACTTTCATCCGTTAGGATGAAGACAACAACTGTTTGCCTGCTTCTCGCATGTGTCGGTGAGTCACGAAAGGACTTTCTCATGGCTTTTCGACGGTTTTTCTAGCCTCGATAATCTCGAAAGTGTATGACCCAGTTTTTCCATTTCTTCATTGGGTATTTTTTTTCTGTCTAGTGCTTGGTAATTGTTGAAAGTTTTTTTTTATTGGGCATTGAAATTAATCAAGTGAATTGCGGCTTTTAGAGATTCTATTCCCCAATTAAATAGAATTTTTTTTTCTGTAAGTGCTTATGAACAGTTTTCAAGGAATATTCACGAAATGTTCAAAATTTCCATTACTAAGATTACTACATTACTTCCATCTCCATTAGACTTGGAGATATCCCACAAACACTGAATTAAGGAAGACTGAACTTGTGCCAATTCATCTTGAATTAATTGGCTTTTATTTCTTGGGAACAATGGTCGAATAATCGACAAGCAGTCCGTTTTCAACGTGAGAAAATCCTTAAAACCGGACACTTTCACGCTTTCTTCGTGAAGTAGTCGAGGTCGACTGGCGATTCGTTGCTTCACGGCCGTTTAAAAGGCCTCGTAAACCCGTTTAAAATTCTCTCGGAACTTTATTTTCCCCCGATATTTGATTGTGACCTTGATAGGGTTGGCATCAGCATTGACGAGGAAACAGGAGGCGGCTGAACAGAGTAGACGTAAGATCGGTTATCGCAGACCGCAGACAACTGCAGCTCCTGCGGCTGTAGAGGACGATGAAGAGTACGAGGAGATTGATCTTCCCGAGGAGTGTCCAGAGCCTAATGGATTTTTCCCTGATAGCAAGCAGTGCGATAAATACTACGACTGCAGGGATGGAAAGTTCACGGCAAAACTGTGTCCCGATGGTCTTGTCTTCAATGATTTCAGCCCTCAACACGAGAAGTGCGATCTTCCGTTCGGAATTGATTGCAGTAAACGACCAGATCGACGTAAGATACTATTTACAAGTTGTCAATTTCTTAGTAAAGTCACCGTCTCAGTCTGTGTGCGTGTGTGTGTGTGTATGTGTGTATATGTGAGAGAGAGAGAGAGAGAGAAAGCTCGAATTTTTAAGTAGTTACGTCTTCTTCCGCATAATAACCCTTCTAATTCTTTCAATTTCTATTCTCAGAACCACCCCAGCCCTCTTCCCACTGTCCCCGAATGCATGGCTACTTCGCACACGAAACTCCGAGTATCTGCGACACGTTCTACTACTGCGTCGAGGGTAAATTCAATATGATAACGTGCCCAGACGGTCTCGTCTTCTCCGAAAAAACCGGAATCTGCAATTGGCCGGACGAAGCCCAGAAGAAGGGCTGTGGTTCCAAAGAACTCTTCAACTTCACCTGTCCCAAGGTCGACGAGACAGTCGCGGCGACTCACCCGCGATACCCCGACAGCGAGGACTGCCAGTATTTCTATGTCTGCGTTAATGGGGAAATTCCGAGGAGAAATGGATGTAAAATTGGTCAGGCATTCGACGAGCGCACTGGCAAGTGTGATTGGGCGAGAAAAATTCCCGAGTGGTGAGTTTTATTTGAATCGTGACAACGGAAAGATGCCCTCTGAGGCTCAGAACGTGTTTTGCATTATGATAATGAGAAAGCCTCTCTCCTCCTCCACTGACGAGCATCTCAGACCTTTCACTTTGAGCATTTTATTTTGTAATTTTTTTATTCGAGATGGATTGATTACAGGGAATTTATTCGATTAAATTATTAGTCATCGCCCATTATTAATGATTAATCAATATTGATTTTTCTCAATTGTTAAATTAAATTTTCTCATTCATTAATGAATATCGACATTTCTAAATTTTTCCTTTTTCATTAATAAATTGCAATTAAATAATTTGTTTGTTTTATTATCAATATTTAATTACAGCAAAGACTGGTACAGAGGCCAATTGACTGATGCTGAATTGGATGCCTTGGAAAATCCTCCACCGAAACCAAAACCAACAGGTGGCCCCAGCCGGCGAAAAAGCTCGCGACCCACAAGAGCTCCAGCTCTTGAATAACTTCCTACGACTAGAATAATCAATTATTTAAAATTTTATAAACAATCATTTACAACTGTACTTAATATTTTAATTGTAAAATAAAATTGACATTTTACATGACCTTTTGAGAGATTCTTTTCTTAGTGCTGGTAATCGATGTGACATGTGGTTTTTGTATCCTGGCCTGTGGTGGGTGGAAACGAGGAAGTGGTTTTGCAAATTCGGGTGACGGTCATCGATGATTGGAGAACGCCTAGGCTCCATCTCAATGGATGATTGATCTTATGACTTTCGCCGAGTGGTCAATGAACGCTGGCAACTGCTGGATCTTGTTGACGCGGTTCAGTCAGCTAGCTAAAGCATCACTTTCATTTCGAAGCCTAAATGTGTGCAAGTTTCGAAGTTTGTATACTCCTTTTAAAATTATTTTATTTTTTCCTATCGAGTGGAGATTTCGTTGTCCTTAATATTTAAGTTATGACTCGATGACTCTGTTGATAGGAAATCAATTTAATGGAATAAATTGTATATTTAAAAAGAAGAAATTGAGGCTGTGAAATGAAAATCATTGATAGAAATGAATTAATTATTAAAGATTAAATAGAACTCGGCCCTATTACATTAGAACTGGTTAGAAGGAAAATTTTCTAATAAATATTTGATTCCGCTAAAACAGAGAATAGATAAAGAGATAGAGGGAGTGAGAGAGAGAGAGAGAGAGAGAGAGAAATCTGGTATTTAATGGCATTGCAATGAAAAATGGAGCAGAATTTTCTTCCAGTGATCAATCAACATTGAACCCACTTTCATCTCGACGAGTGTGATGTTAGACTTACTCTGATTCACACGCCCTAAATGGTGTTATCCAGTCCGTTAATTGTCCTCAATTTGTCGGTTGTCATTCCGTGTAAATGTTTCAAGGGACAATTAATTGTCTATTCGATTGAAATAAAATGAAACAATATGTCACGCTTTACTCCTAGTTAACAATTTTTTCAACTCATACTCTGAAATCTATTCTATAATTTCGCTGCATATCGAATGAACATTTATTTGCATAAATTGCTTAAAAAATTGTAGAAAAATAAGGAAATTTAATTGAAAAGGGACTCCTACTAATGGAAACTCCTCAAATTGTAATTTCCAAAGCCCAGGAGGTGAAAGGTGGAGTCTGCGAGATTTTCCAATCTTTCTTCGACTTACATGTCGAAATGAATAATCTGAAGCATTTGAACAGACGCTATTGATGGCGAAAGTGGGAGAAATGCCCGATGAAGTGGGGGTGGACAGGGTATACCCGATGCTGAGCCAACGGATGGAGACTGTGTCTCTCGACGTTGAGGCCCATCCAAAGAGAACATCCGAGATAATCCGAAACGAAAGCCCAGTGATAATACCCGTAGTACCCATATCCTAAAAATAGTACTTTTTCATTAATAGAAGAATAAAAATAATAATGAGGGTGATTTTAATATTTTTGGCTGTTGCCTCAGTCTCTCGTAAGTACTCAGAGTAAAATCTATAGCGAAAGAGAAGCGGAGAAGTCACTCCGCAATCTCCAAATAGAACAGAAGAAGTTGATTTGTTTTTCATCAGAATTTTTTCACCAAAATTAGACGTAAGGGAAACTTTCTAAAATCTAAATGTCAGATATCTTTCTTCAGTTGCATAAGGATTTCGTTATTTTCCAATAAATACTAAATACTTAATTATATAAGGTAGAATAAAATAAATTTGCGAGTCAATACAACCGGTTATCATCAATAATTTAAATGCAAATGTTCATCGGGAAAAATACATTTTTGTTGTTATTTTCGTTTATACCAAAGGTGTAAATTGTTGAAACTTTTTTTGTAAATTGCAGACGCCGCCTTTAATTGTCCAAAAAAAGATGGTCAGTACGAGGATCCTGTGCAGTGCGACAAGTACTATCACTGCGCGGATGGTGTAGCCACTGAGAAATTATGCCCAGACGGACTCGTATTCGATCCCCTCAATCGCAAGATCAACAAGTGCGATCACGTATTCAACGTCGATTGCGGTGAACGTCTGGAATTACGTGAGTTAAATTTATGAATTTCTCCCGTTATGTCTGGTAAGTGCATACATTTTTTATTGAATATTAATGGCTTCCAGAGCCACCGCAACCGACCAAGAAGTGCCCGAGGAGAAATGGCTTCTTCGCTCATCCAGACCCAAGCGTTTGCAACGTTTTCTACAATTGCATCGATGGAGAGTCCGTAGAGATTACTTGCACTACTGGACTGCATTTCGATGAGTTCAGTGGCACTTGCGTGTGGCCAGACAGTGCGGGACGAGAGGTAATTGGGCTTTTTTCCTTTTTTTTTTATCATTGATCAATGTACAGGCGGTCAGCACAATTTTTCTATGTAAGCTAGACAAAATTCTTTTAGGATATACTGTTTTATGTTTTTTCTTTTAAACTTTTCAATGCTTCTTCATCGTTTTAATTTATTTTAGAATTGTGGAGCGGTAGGAAAAACATTGAAGGACGGATTCGAGTGTCCCAAGGATCGTCAACTCGACACGAGAGGAATGCTCGTCGATCATCCAAAGTATGCGCATCCGGAAGACTGTCAGAAGTTTTATGTATGCCTGAACGGGGAGACTCCACGAGAGCAAGGATGCAGTGACGGTACTGTCTATAATGAGGCGACGCAGATGTGTAATGCACCTGAGAATGTTGCTGGCTGGTAAGGAATTATTTCAAACAGCAACTTACATTCCAACTTTTGGCGAAATATCTCCAAATTCATTGGAGAGAATTAAATTTTCGTAGTGACCTTTAGCTATTGTTCCCCTTTATAAAAAAGATTCAGGTGATTTTACGTTGTAGTAAACAATGGAATAATTGTATAAAATGTTGATTTGTTCTCTCTCCATAATTTGATGCTATTTGATTTTTTAGTGAGGATTGGTACAAGGACGACGCCAAGAAGCCCTAGGGCGGCCCTGAGGCACCAGCTGTCCCGCATCGGGACCCAGGCGTTTCAACTTTCACCAAAATCCCGACACGTAACGCCAAAAAATGAAAAAAAATTACTCTAGCCATGTAAATGTTTTTAATTTTTAATAAAACCCTATCTCATTAACTGTAATAACTTGTGAATTTTATTGAGATTGTTTGTACCTCTTTTTGGATAATGCGTATTAAATTCCGCTTCCTGCTTCGCCTGTGTTTCACTCGTCAAATATCGCTTTCACTATTTTCTGATGGTAAGGAAAAAAAGCTCGACCTCGCGTGTTATTATTCGCCTTCACGGATGAATTGAGTCTGGACGACTACTCTCTACTGTCTGGGTCACCAGTGGACCTTGAAGGATAATTAAGGACCAATGTTGATGAATAAATCGCCAATTCATGTCAGTAAATATTAGTGTGGGCCCTGAGTTAATCCACTATAGTATTGAATCAGGCATAAATTCTCTCCAGCTAATTCTTACTCCTTAATTTGTTACTTAAAATTTTTCCTATTTTAAATTTAGATTTACTTCAGATAATCATTCCGCTATCACAAACAGAGAGATTCCGTAATCTACTATACGTTTGTTTATACTTAGTAAATTACGAAACCGATGTTTCCTGCAAGGAATTTCATCGATGCAGTTATGGAATCATTGAAAAAGTTGTTTATGTTTTCATAACTCCGAGGCTAGTAAATCCGCCATAATATTGAGGAGAGAGTCAACGACCTCCACTTACCAACTCTATCATTAATGATTAAATCGACAATGTCGTGGAAAGGTGAGAACGGAGTTCATTCGTCACTGAGCAAGCAAATATTCTTGGTGAAATGTCAAAGGGCAGTTAATGTCAATTTTTCCTTGAAATATTGGATTATCCAATATTTATCCACATTCACTTTTTTTAATGCCGCTTCATGAGGAGGAAATTCCCAAATTCTCTTCCATTTGTGGAAGAGGATTTGTGGATAATTAAGGAGATAATAAAGGGGGATTTTTTAAAAGCCTCTTATTTTTTAGCTGTGAAAACAACAGCAGATGGATACAATAATTTGTTTGTCTTCTCTGCCCTGTAAAAATGATGATCAACAATGGGCTTGACAAATGATCATAATGGAAAGTGCATACGTGGCAAATGTCTTCGGATGCCTGGAAAATGGTGGACCGTTTGTGAGAGTGATCGGTGTTTCGGCGAAAGGGGTGGGGGGGTGGTTGGAGGTGGTGTAAGGCCCACTCGAGCGAAACGGGATCAGTACGATACGACTTCACGTGGCGCGTGGCGACGAGAAGATCACTTCGAGGATTTCCGGGTGTTCGCGGTCTCATTCTTCCCTAAGCATTTTATTTTTCCTAATAAAACAAATCATGAGATCGTCGATTGCGTGGTATTTGGCAGTGGCTCTGACGGTTGGTGTTGGGAGCGTTTGGGGTCAGTTCCAGTGCCCCGAACCCAAGGGCTTCTTTGCGGATCCCGAACAGTGCGATCTCTACTACATATGCACCAATGGAAAACCCGAGGAGAAACTCTGCAAGGATGGGCTCGTCTTCAGGGATGATAATCCCAAGAAGGAACTCTGTGATATACCCGCTAATGTTCCGTGCGGCGACCGCACGCTATTACGTAAGTGATAATTCAGTTTGTGGGGGATTCAACATTATTCGGCATTGATTTCAAGCCAGATGCAAGATGAAAGTGCCAAAATTGCATACTTAAGTTTTAATTGGAGCGATTTGGAGAGTTTTTTTACTCTGTAATTACTGGTGGCCATTATTATTTGAGTTTTTTTTTTGTCTTTCATAAAAATGAATTTACATGGAACGTTTAGGATTCATAAATTTTTTTGTATATTCCAATATTTGATTATTTATTAGAGGTGGGGCCCGAGGAGCGTGCAAAACTTGAAGGGTAATTCAAAATATAAAAAAACTAAGAACGTTCCAAGGTTGACCTATGAATTTGAATATTTTAACCAGAGTTAAAAATAACAATGAGCCATTGAAAAAAAATTATCTCATCATCTTCCCAGCAGGCGATGAATTTCTAAGGAACAGGTTTTCCTGGAACCGGTTTCAATTTAAATTTTCAACTTTCAGAGGAGCCCCAGCCGTCGAAAGGATGTCCACGTGCGAACGGATATTTTAAGCATGAAGATCCCCTTATGTGCGATCGTTTTGTCAATTGCATTGACGGAGTGGCAACTGTTATGTCCTGCCCACCGGGTCTGCTTTACGAGGACAAGACCGGCGCTTGCATCTGGGCAGTGGACTCCACGACTCCCTGTCACTCAAAACGAGAGGTCCTCGACGACGGCTTCTCCTGTCCCGAAGAGAACGTCGCTGGACCTGGTGGAAGAATTCTGCCGCATCCTACGTATCCCCATCCCGAGGACTGCGCTAAATTCTACATTTGTAGGAATGGAGTGCAGCCGCAAAAGGGACAATGCGGGGAGGGGACTGTCTATGATGAGGAGACTTTCAGGTGTACTGATCCCGAAAATATTTCTGAATGGTAATTGTCTGCAAATTTTCAATAATAACTATATAACTTTAAGCCCATTGTTCTCTGCAATTAGTAGTTGTCGAGAAAACTCAACAAATCACTCTTGAAAAATTCAAATGATCTGAAAATTTATTTCGTCTAGACAATTCAATAAAAAAAAATTATTCCTTCTCTCCCAGAAAAATTAATCATTTTCTTTTGATTTTCAGTGAAAACTATTACAAGGAAAAGAACTGAAGTGCCAGCTAATAATCCCCAGCGCTCCGAATCCTTTTTACAATAATTATCTGTAAGAAAGACAATAAACTTTAACCTTACATAACAAATTCGTGCGTTTTTATTTTTTAAATAGAAAATTTCTAAATCACGTAACAATAATAGAAATACCTAGTCATGGATTATTTCGTCTGCGAAAGAGACTTTTGAATCGTCAGGGGAGAAAAAAATATATATACATATATATCAAATTTCAAATTCATTTCCGGTCATTGTCTGCGTCTGTAATAATTTAACTACTTTCTCTTGAATACAATAACACATCGACTTATTGTCCTGTCGTTATTGGAACGGAAGTACTCTCAGGGGTCAGGGGAAATTTTCTTCTCGTCTCTTCTAGTGAAATTTATAATCTACAACTGCTAATTTCTCGATAAGCTATAGGGCGACTGATTGTCTGTTTCTACTGTTGCGCAATTGTCAATGGTACACGCGTTGGATTGACTGCTTTCACTGGATTCAGTGGTGGATCTGGTTCCCTCCTCCGGGCAATTTCATTGCGTAACCAGTTAATATAATATGACCTGCTATATTATTATAACCGAGAATAAAACATTTGTAAATAAACAAGCTATCATCCTCTCGTGAAGGAGTATTTATAGAAAATTCTAGCGAATTCTATAGTTTCAATTTTTCAATTGAAGTATTTCCTATAAAGAAAAATAATTTGGCAAAACTTTCGGAAACTTTTGAATGCTATGCATAAAGACCCTTAGAAATGGTAAATTATTACCTGAAAATCCTCATTTGATTGTTCTGAATAGGTCAATTTACAAGTTCTACCTTTACGATTTGCTTTATTGAAGAGTCGCCTAACAATAAATTCCTAACTAAAAATGAAAAAAAGAGGGGATTAAAATGTACAAGAAAGGCCCAGCAAAGAAATCAGTTGATGGTTGTGGTGCGAGTGAAGGGGCCAGCTGGGTACGTTCGAGGCCATGCGTTGCCTCTCGATTGCCTCTCAAACTCAAATAAGTTGTCAGTAGTAACGGTCTCCGTATCGTGCAGACAAGACTTCCATAAGCAATGAACGTATCCGCGATTGTCCTGGCATCGCTGGCGCTGGCGGGGATCCTTTCGAATGGTGAGTAAACGAGGATAACTGATATAAACGTGCGCATAATCTCATTGAAGGCATCTCGAGTGGATCAACATTGGAGATACTATTTTTTAAACATTTTTTTCGATTCACATGCATTTGAGTTCACTCGAGTGTTCAACTTACGACTCGGCGAACGGAATTTTCTACGGGAGACCGCTTTCACTGTCTACGGACCATATGGTTGACTGACAAGAGATGATATAATGATGGGCTTTCTGGGGAGACTTGGAATCGTGGGAGGATTGTACTTTGTTATGCATTTCTTCCTTGAGGTGTGGCACCTCGAGATTTGCATTTTGTATTTGCGCGGCTGGTTATCGGACGGGCTCATTTGAATATCAGATTTTTTTTTCCCACTTATTTGACCATTTATTTGATATTGAAAAATATGAGAATATTTAATATGCTTTTTTATTACAACGCAATGGATTTTCTACTCTTTTTTCGTTCAATCTCTATAAAAGAAAAGAGTCGCCCGTTATTTAGAAGTCTCTTTTTTCGCTTACTTTTCCTTCTCAAAAAGTAACCGTTTCTAGTGAATTTTCAGGACACGCAGTAGCAGTTTTGGGTCCGCCCGAGTGCCCCGATCCCTACGGCGTCCACGCATACCCTCACCCCGAGGACTGCGCCAGGTTCTTCCTCTGCACCAATGGCACGCTAACCCTAGAGCAGTGCGAGAATGGTCTTCTCTTTGACGGTCATGGATCTGTTCACAATCACTGCAACTATCACTGGGCTGTTCACTGCGGAGAACGCAAGGCTGACCGTAAATATATAAATTATGTATTTTATTGAATTCTGCAGTGAAGTGGTACCACCAGACAAGTGACCCCACTTCGAGATCGTTTCGTTTTCCATATTCGGTAATAGTGATAATTAATATAATGTTAAATAAAATTTAGTGACGCCACTAAGTTCACCCGGTTGTGAATACCAATTTGGTGTCTACGCTGAGAGTGATATCTGCAGTACAAATTACATCAAATGTATTCACGGAGAGCCTCACCTGGAAGCCTGCACCCCAGGCCTCGCTTGGGATGATAAGAGCCACTCTTGCGTCTGGCCTGATCAATTGATCCCCTACTGCAATCCTGAGGCTATTGTTGGATTCAAGTGTCCCACCAAAGTACCTAAACACACCGCAGCAGCTAAATTCTGGCCATTCCCAAGGTAATAAGGAAAAGTCAATTTTTTTTTCAATTTCTCACAAGCCCAGAGAGAACTTTGGTATTCGTATTGAAAAGATTCCGAACATTTTTCACCGACACCCAATAGATCTCAAGATTTTGTTCATTGTAGATTCGCCGTACCTGGAGATTGTGGAAGACTGATTACCTGTGTTGATTACAACCCGCGTTTAATCACCTGTGGTGATGGAAAATTATTTGACTCCATTACCTTGAGCTGTATGGATCCCGATGATCATCCACAATGGTAAAAACTCTATTTTCATTTGAAAAAAAAAAGTGTTTACCGGTGAATGTGATTTCATTTTATTATATATATTATTTTTTCCATATTTACCGGGAGCTTTTTCAGAATCATTTTGAAAATTGACCAGGATGAGGATGACATTTGTTTCCAATTGAATTCATTTTGTTGACCTAATGAAACAAATTAATTTTAATTTTTAGTGCCGATGGACTGTAACTAACGAAATTTCAACTCCTCGAAGAACCTAGAGAATTCAATAAGAAATTGTAGACGATGGAATCATAAATGAAGAACTCTCAAATGTAATTAATGTACGTGAAGTGAAATGAAAATAAAATCTGTACAGCTAAAATCCTCAATAGTTTCTCTCTTTATAATTAAGGACATCCGAGTGTACAGAAAATATACAGTAGTCTTTATTGAATCAATCTCGTAATAACAATAAATCTCACACGATAATTAGAACGTAGGACGTGGGAGTATTTACAGAATTGTGAGTGTCGTTTGGGGCGTGCAAAATTCTTTAGAATAAAAAATATAAAAATACTATTTTTTTTTTCATTTTCTAACGTAGGAAATAACGAATTTCCTCAGATGGTCGGAGGAATTACCTTCACAGCATGTCAAATTTGTGTCATAATAAATACCCCAGTGGCTTCATTTATTCTTAAAATTAAAAATTTTGATTAGAATTTTTGTATTTTCAAAAAAGCCATTGAAAAAAGTGAACTTACGCATGGATGAATTCTGTAGAAAAAATTATCGCTTCCACTATAAATTGCTATTGACTTATCTATAGAAATGAGTTTCCATCGAAAATTAGTAAATAGAATTTTTCAACGAGCGCTTGCAATTTTTCTATGGAATTCCACACATGAGTTGATTGTCTTCACGACTTTCAGGTCAGATTTTTAGTTTCTGGCTCTAGCTCTGAGGTTGATGGGCACCGCTCCAGATGGCAGCGGAGGCACTCCAGGGGGTAGATTCTCCTCCTCGGGCTCTTGCTCGTTGCGCCCATCGGGAAGCTCCCCATCGAGAGTGGGTGGAGTTGTTGGAACGTCGCAGTCCTCAGTTGGTGGTACTACACACCTCAAGGATCTTCTGTCAAAGACAAGCATGGCCGGACACCTCTGCAAACGGGGGTAGCCACCCTGGCATTGCCAGTAACGATTGCAGGATTTGCCCAGTGGCACGTTGCCGTTAGCATCGTCATTACACAGCGCTAATTCAGTAAAAAAAACGCAAGTGTATTGATGTATATATATATTAGAAAAAAATTGGTTTTGCCATTTGTCCCCCGACTTTCTAAAATCATCAGATCGATCAAATTAACCATTTGCACATAGAGGCGATCATAAAATGGAAGAATCCATGAATCACATGGAATATAATTAAGAAATTTAATTAACGGGATTATGAGAGAAAGAATGGACAACGTGGGACAATCGAGTTATGTATGAAGGCGCGACGTGTGGTATTACGTGAATGTAAATGAGAATTGTGCCTCGCCCAGTCGGGGCAATGACTCGTTGTGTTGAAAGGTAATGAAAGTTGAGGTTTATTTGGAAGGTAAAGACCATATGAAAGCTGTGTTAAATTATAAATTTGTTGATGACGATATAATACGAGGTGAGGAGATTTGGTCTGACCACAATGGTTTTACCACTAATCTCTACATGATCTCTCTCTTAAAATTCACTTACGATGCTTTTGGCATCCTTCAACATTCTCCGGCCAATCGCAGGAGCGCGCCCTTTCGTTGTAGAGGAGTCCACCGATGCATAATTGCTCGGTGGCTGTGCCATTCCAACATGTCCAGTATCTCGTGCATGACGTCTCATGCCCAAAGATGCCGTATAACCAGTCGCAGTGCTCGGCGCCTATCGGCGGATTCGCCTGGCGTTTTCCATCGCAGTAGTTCGCCCTCCAGGGATAATCACAGCCCTCGGTGACGCCACGGTGTTTACCCGCAAATACGAGACCATTAGGACAGTCGAAAAGCTCGGCTCGTCCACTCACGCACTCCCAGTAGCGATCACAATAATCTAGATCACCTACTACTCGCGCCTTTGTCTGACATGGGTCCTCCTGTTGCTGTTTTTGCGCTAAACCTGGAAATTTAATTTGCTCAATGGTTTTCATTAAAAAAACCCCAGTAAGAATGATTAATTGAAAGGGAAATTGTTAATAGTGGCATTATATGGGTGGGAAGTCATGCGGAACAACGCTCCCAAGAGATCGAGTGAAAGTACTGTCAGCCTTGACTTTAGCGACCTTCATTCTTCCTCATAACTGTTTGCAATCTTCCCGATCTATTTCTAATCAGCCTCTTTATCCTTAGGATAAATAACTTTTTTAGTTGAGCTAATCCAGGGCTATAAAGAAAGTCATAACAGATCGTTTGCTATTTCTTTTGGATTCCGAGATATTAATGGAAAACTGGTCAGCAGTGAAAATCCAATTGAATGATTTTACCAGATGGCTATTGAATACCTTCCTCGCCTTCTGACTTACTTTGGTAAAATATTTGCCAAGCACGTTTGAGAACTGTAGCGTCAATTAATTAATCTTTGCTATTATAAGAAAAAAAAAGGCGAGAACCGTTGTCAATTGACATATCAACTTCACAATCTATCTCCCACATTTGATGCTTAAAGAGCAATTATATATTGTTTTTTATTTTTGAAACTTTAAAGACTGAAAATATCTGTAGCTGCACGGCTACACGGAGACAAAAAAATGGCTACAATTTATTCCTCGTTATTTTTCTATTTTTTCTATGAGAGACTGTCGCCCTTCGGTACAATCCGGTTGAATTAAAACTCAGCCCCGGGCAATTCTCCCAGACACATCTCTTCAAGATCTACACCGGTCGAGTTACATAAGAATGCTCAGTGGCTACAGTATCCTCGAGAGGTTCTCTCTCACCGGCGTTGGCTTACTTTCCCTTCCTTTACGACTTCTACAATCGTACCTGAGAGCGTCGCCCGGGTACACTGGTATTATTTACTTCAAAACAAATGTGAAATAGTCCGGCTTGTGAACTCGGTAGAAATGAATAAGTGCCCTGGATAACTGATACGCCCTGCCCCCTAATACTCCCCACCTTAAGGTGCTTTGACCCGCGAATGTGGTAAACAATGTCGAAATTTTTGAGGAGGAGTGGAGGGAAAGATTTATGAAAAATTATTCAAGGTAAAGGCGAGGTAGGGGTGGGACAAAATGAATATATATATATGTATCTATATATAGGGTAGAAAGATTTAGATCTTAAATGAATTCGGAAAGGAAATTGTTTTCTCAGAACTAGCATAATTTTTGCTCCCTTCTCTCCTCTCCCTTCAGCCCCTTCTCAGCCGGAAGTAAAATCTTGAGAAAAAGGCGTTCCACCATAGCTTATCAGGAAATTACCACTACTTAGATTTAATTGAGATTTATGATGAGTGATTAGTAACCGGCTTTTATCTCTCGCGATAACATTTGTACGAGTATTCTCTCTCACCACGGAGAATTGACGTTTAATTACGAGAAACGAGGAAAACTGAAAGGACTTGAATACATTTGGACCGCCAGTGGCTGTTACTAGAGGGCAACATTAAGAATTAATTTTTCATAAAGGTGGACGGAGAGAGAAATGGCAGGAGAGTGTAGAGATACTGTTTGGGCTGAGCTACTTTCATATTTTCACCCGTGAGCCACTGGGTGAAAGTTCTTTCTCTCGAGATGTGTATGTGAAATTTGAAATACATCAGATATTCCTATTGTTTTCGATAATTCAATTATGCTAATTTTTTTTCAAATGTATTTATTTAAATGAATGACTTTTAAAATTTTCATCAATTGCTTGTTCAATGAAAAATCATAGCTGCAAAAGAGTCTCGTTCATTAATGAAATTATTAACTTGATTCATTACAAATTATTCAACTCAAAAGATCTAAGAATAACTTTCAACGATGATTTCCCTCTTAACCACAAATGAATGTAATTTGCAAAATTACGTGGTACATTGAATTTCCCACGAAACAAGTACAGTTATATACAATTGTAGGAGTTAATCTGACAATAGCGATTAGCAATTCATAAGCGGTTAAATTATTCAATAATAATGCCATGAATTTACAATTGATCGTGTGCTATGGAGAGTAAAAGTGAAAGGAGATTTTTTTTTGAAATCACATATAGGATATAGTTGGGATACAAATCAAGTGATTACACTCGCGACTAATCGATCCATTCCCGGAGTCCAATCATTCTGAATTTGCAAAAAAAAAATTAATTACAATTTAATCGGCAGCAGATAGAAAACATTGTAAAAGAAAATCTTAAAAAAGCTTCATTCTTCACTTTCACATTTTCGAGCTTATTAATTGATTAATTAATGAAATAATTGATTAATTAATTGTCTAATTAACCTGTAAAGCCCTTACCTTTGGCAGCAAGGAAGACCAGCATGAATGCAACGACACGAATCACCTCCATTCTGAAGGTCAATAGTGCAAAATAACCAAACTATGTGACAAATTTAAGCTCCACCGTGAGGAGCATAAAATTCCCGAAGAGACTTGATGAAATGGAGAGTCTCGAGACAACTATAAACTCGTGTATTGTGAATTGTGAGGCCCCCGAAGACGCTTTGCTGATGGGTTTTCGTGTCGGGACTGGTCACTGGGAGAGGCGTTTGGCTACGGGTCTTATATGAGCTCCCCACTCTAAACCTCCCGCGTCTCCTTTTGCCACTAGGAAGGCATCATGCTTACCACTGGGTTCGTCATAATTGAAATTAGTGTCTTTGGTGGTTGAAATTTTTGTTGCCAGCAAGTGTGATTAGCTCAATAAATTATAGGCATTTCGTTATTAAACGGGTGAACAATTTAATAGGGATCTTCCCTCAGAGACTATGATAAGTTTCTCGGATGGCAATTGCCAATGCCCCGAAAAATTATCTATTTGAATTTTATAAAAAAAGAGCTGTTGAGCGAAGTGAGCGGAGACCACGCTTACTTGCTCACTTCGCTCTCTCGCTTGAATATCGATTTTTCCCATGTATTATTCAGTAAACAATTATTTATTAATGCAATTATGCTAGAGTTTTCTACTGGAAAAACTCCCCTTTCATCTTAGAAGTCTTCATGATAAAAAAAATCATGCTGATATGAAATATTGAATAATATTTTCCACTTACCGATTAAATCCATTAAAAAATCACCGGCTAGTTTTTTGAATCAACACAAAAGAAATTGAAAGAAACTGGTATCTCTCAGCATGACGCCACTAATTCCTCAAGAGCACTTTTATTTTTAATTCCCCACATTCCTGATTTTGCTTATCACATCTCCATGCTGTTCAATCAAAATTATACGGCTGTGCGTAAATAAACATAAGTAAAAATAGAGGGGGTAGCTGTTAATGTTCACGGTTTCTTGGGAGTCTTCAAGCGAGCCATCTCCGGTCTCGTTCACGCGATCGAGAGAAAATAATGAGGGAAATACACCATGACAATTGATGATGGCATTTTATCACGAAGTTTCAGATATTCACGATCAGATGTCCCGAGTAATTGGAACGCTTTGGAGATTGTAGCATCTCGAATTTACTCGAGACCATTATTTTTCTTCAATTTTCTCCTTGAGCGAGTGGTTTTTTGTTCCTCTCTTCACCGGTTAATTGGACCTAATCGTTAAATCTGTGTCGAGACAGAGTAGAAAATGACCATTAGATGACTGGAGGATTTGTTAAGGTCATCATAAATCATGGATAATTCCAACTCATAATTTTTTAATCTTTTGAAAGTTTCATTTAATTATGACCAAGAGAAAATTTCCAATATTTTTTTGACATTTTAATTTTTTCTACTGCAATTATATTATTCCTCTATTTTTGAATTTTATTTATTCTACTGACAATAACTTGTACCAATAACAAAACAGAGAAATGAAAAAGAATTATTCTCACGAATTGAATGTAATTCATTTCAAATAAGAGTTGTTTTATTGAACTGAAAAATTGCTATGATAACTCACCATTAGAAGGCTTTAATGAAAAAATTATATAAATGAAAATACAATTATCAATTTCACAACAATAGATGGATAATTTGAATTCTATTTTTGAAACCTACAACGATGATGAAGGGTGATGGTTTCCTCTTGAAAAACCTCAACTAAAATTTCGCAATAAAATCGTAAACACAGATTTGATTAATCCCGGGATAGATTATCTCTCGACGCTGTGAGAATGGTCACACTCTCCCGGGAGTATTCGAAATTTCATAGACAATGGTGAGTAATTTCGAAATTCCGTGTGCACACTCGGCGTCCTCGCCCTCGTTTTATGGCTGTTGTTTTTGAATGTGCATATGATGACCCTTGGGTGACGTGAATTTTGATGGCTTATCGCCAGTGATGTTGATGAATATTCAAGGGATATTGATAATGATACGTGTCGTCAGTTTCAATTCAGCTGATGAAATTTTAATCCAAGGAATGTGGACGGGGACGGGGAGCATTGGGCATTGGACATTGTGGGAAAGTTATTCGTCAGTAATTTTCTTGTCATTAAAAAAAATATTACTCTTCTTTGTTCAATATTCTCAATCTGAGAAAACATTAATTTAATTTAATGTTGAATAAACATTCGGTCATCCAATTTAAGAATTCAATACGTCAGACGACGATTTCCATATATTAAAAATGCCAGTGGTTAGAGTCAGTGATAGACATCAGTCGAGTGCTCAGACGATTATATGATCCATTTGAAACCGATAGTAATCGCGAAACATCTTCGATAACATTAAAGTAGAAAAGCCGGTTCTCTCTCATCGAAAGTAAAAGTTGTCTTCTACTTTGCGCCCGGAGATCGAAAACGTCGTTCGCTCGGTTATCCAACGGTTTGAAGAGACACCTGTGAAGATTTCTCTGAACAATCATTTGAGTTTAATGATCGACGATGGTAACCAGAATTCATTATAAAAAGAAATGACGGATTATAATTTAAAAAATCTATGGCTCAGGCTTTATTTATCTCTCTTTGGGTCGGCCAATTTATCGTTTTTTTCGTAGAGGGTTTTTCCTTTTTCTTGCTGAACTTTTCAGTTTTCTTTTGTATTTTCATTTGAACAGTCTAGCTGGCAATTAGAAACGATCAATTTGAAATAATTATGTCGAAAAGTATTTGACCGTAATACACAATGAATCAGAAATAATCTCCATCGCAGACGATAAAAGACCTCTTCTCGTCGTCCGATAAAACAGATTCATCCCCCAAGTCTACAAATTCAAAGGATCATCGTCCCCTTCCAATCTATCCTCAGCCTTATGGCCCATTGACTCAAGGTCGCCCCTAAAACTTCTCAAAGCCCTTTTCACATTTTAATTTATCTCTCGTCGGAGCCCATCGCCCTCTCCAAACTTTACGACCCCAAAATCGTAAATCCCCCGAAAATATATTTTTAATTTATATTTCCGTGGATTAGAGGTACCTCTACGGAGAATTGCAGTGGGTCCGAGATCAAAGACCCCGGGGCCTTGACGCGTCCCTTCTCCACTTTCACGCTGGCATCTCAGTCCCTTTTTTCAACATCTTTCACCTTTTTACTTCTTCTCCACCTTCTCTACCTTCTCTCCCATCTCTCCTTTGTATCCTTTTCCATTCTGACGCACTTGGGTTTCGCCGAAGAGTCATCCCACCCTTCATTAGAGCATTTTAGGAGCCGCGCGAGGCCCACGGCTATTCGTTAAATTATCATCGGACCCAACTGAATTACGTGACGGCCCGAGTCATACGTAAGGAGGGAGGGCTTACACTCGATGAGATAATTCACCTTCGTTACACGTGAGGGATAAAAAGTTCTTTCAGTCCTCTTTTATTTACATTTGGGATGATCTTTTAAGGCGGAATGGCTCCGCAGGAGGGAGGGGGGCTTTTTTACAGCATTGCGCATTTTTTTCCGGAGTAACATGTTTGAATTTTTTGTACACATCGTTCGTGTTTACTTTGGTTGGAAGATAATTGCAAGAAGGCCACTACGGCGTTGAGACGTTTTATCCTTTAATTTCAGTTTCTCGCGTGGAAGGATTGTTGGCATGGGGGTTATTATTTTTCATGGGAATTTTTTTAAGCGTAATCATTTCTTATCGAAATTAAGTTAATTTTCCTTTCTACTGCCGTCGCGGGTTTTGTAGGCTCCACATATTGTTCATAAAAAATTCTCTCTTCACTGATCGATAAATAAATTCTCTCAATGTCATAAAAAAAGTCTCAAATGAGAAAGAATGTTCACCACAAACCGCGAAAAGCCAACAGCCTCTCGTTACGAATACTCCAAATGAACTTCTACGATAAAATCCCCTGCATTAAGCCTCTGAAAAATCCCGATAAAAGAATTCCCCCTTTCCCTGAATTATTTTTCTGCTCCCTATCAGCGTGAAGATAATTCCTCAGCAGATGCAAGACTTCGAAAATGTCCCCTCTCACCACCTCGCATTTTTTTTTAAATCAACTTAGCAGCAATTCTTGAATGCGTAATTAACCCGGAATGTAATTATGAGAATCACGATGATCAGCAACTTTTTAATCGCTAATGCCCCATGATAAATTTTTCATATTTACTTTTATTATTTATCATCTCGCTTTCGTGGCGCCCGAGATGATCAGATTACACTTGTTACCCGGCGTGTCGCCAATTCAATATTACATTAACTCTGGATCCTCCATGGAACTCTCATTAAGGGTCTCCATGTTAAGGTCGTGATGTTTTCGCGTACCCCTCTCCCTCCCGCGGCCTCATCCGAGAGGTTAACAGCATGAGGTGCATTTGAATAGGAATTACGGTATCTCCTTCTCCTCCCACAAATCCGCAAAGTACCGTTTCAATCGTGAAATTTTCCCTCATTCAAATTCGGTAATCGATTCGTTATCTGCAACGATAGTTAGTTATTTATATTTCTAATCGTTCGCCATGAATCTGAAAGAGCAAGGCAATAAATCATTACATCGTGGACTTAATGAAAAGTTTAATGGACGTATTAATTCGAGAGTGAATGGGGAAAAATTGTAAATGAGTTTGCTACCGGATGAAAGCTGAATTAACGCAGGGCTTTAATGTGGAGATTAAGAAAACTTGTTGGGGATTTTTTTCTTTCTGCGATGCAAATTCTGCGCAACTCTCTATTTTTTGATTCAAGGTGAGATTATTTAAAAGGGTAATTGAAAATGGAAACATTCCGTTGAATACGATGTTTGTCTTATTGGATTTGTTGTTGATCCAGGATGATATTGTATTAGGATGGGATATCCTGTCAAGAATTAACACTCGATGCTAATTCTTGACTCGAGTTGGGGGAACCAATGAAATTTATTAATTTAATTCTCCTGGTCGCCAGCTTAGCTACAGATCCTCGTCTCCCCCAATTGAAACATCCCTCCCAGGACATGATGGAAGATGACACTCGAGAGATGCCGCAGTTATTTATAAGCTCGCCTGAGAAGGCAACCGAAGAAATAAACACGCGTCCCATCATGTCCACCAGTTTTCCCACCTCTCCCTGCTCCCCCCCTTAAGTGCCCAGTCGTGTATATGTATAAAGCCATCGAATTTATTGGACGATAAGGGAGAGTCGATATTTTTTCTCTTACTCACCGTCTCATTGGCTTATCCGTAATCCTCGTAGACGTGTGGTGCATATCGGCGTGAATTAATTGTTTCCAACGGTCGGGATAAATCCCTTTTTCGCATTCTCCTCCGGTTCTCGTTTCGCAAAGTTGTTTTGCTCGGTTGTTTTTCGGAGCCCTTGCATTCCTGTTGTCCTTTGCCTCGGCCTCGCCTAGACACGAGAGGATTCACCTCGAGACTCACACGTGTCGTAAGCACATGAGGATGAAGGGAGAGGCGGGCTGTGAAAGAGAGAGGCTGAATTCGGGGGATTGGTTCGGAGAAAGGGTGAGGATAAATATTGAGATCCCCCGGCGTTTAAACATGGCTGCACCGGGGATATTACGGCATTACACGCACACGCGAGCTTTATCTAGACGAAACGCTAATGAGTCTGACAATGTAAACCATTAGTCATTTTTTTTTCTTCATTTTCGTGAGAGCAGAATGGCATAGGGATTGCAATGGATGCAGTCCTTACTATTTCCTCGACATGACGAAAAATGTTGGCTAAAAATTTTTATGCGGTCGCGTCCAATAAACTGTAAAAATTCTCATCGGCGTTATCATGGCCTGTCATGGCTGTCTTATTCTTATCAATTGAACCCCCTTGGGGCTACCAGTGCGTGGGAAATAATGAAAAATCGGTTTCGAGTTATGTTTAAAGCATTATCTGCAACAGCTCAACCAATAAAGAACCTAATAATTACTAATAACTCATCAGAACCACTAAAAAACATCCAATTACCCTGGCGTTAATACAGCCATGAGTTCTCAATCAATTCCAGCGCATGTTCTCCCGCTAAATAAAAAATTCATTCAGCATGTTCCCCGTCACTGAAATAGTTAAATGCTAATTAGAAATAATTATGCACGGTGTATTTCACTCCCCAGTGATTATTATTTATTTTGATAACCTTGAGTGGCCACCACGCTGTGAATTCGAGTCACGATCACGTCGACGATCCTGCAGAACTGCTCTTCATCTCTATGACGATGTCGGCTCCTCTATGTCCCCCACGTTTCAGTGCCTTCTGTGTCCTTCGAGTTGTCGCGAGGACTTATTCATCTTCATTCTTCATCGGTACCCATGTATTTTTAGTGGTTAGCCCACAGGGAAAATTATCAAGACATTTGTCACATCAAACTGTGCATTCACGGAAGAATTTAAATGTGAACAAATTTTTATTTCACGTTTAAATGCAACGCCACTGACGCCGGATTTCGGAGAAAATTTCCTACAGTTTTAAATATTTCGAAATTTCACAAAATGGACTTTGTAATTTCCAGGGACAAAATCCTTATTATAGAATTAAATCTGGATACTTGTGAAATAAACTAAAACACAACCTGGGATTTCCCGTAATTTGTAATGACATGCTAACGGTATGGAAAATAATCTTGAGAACTCGTTTTATTTTTTTCAGTATTTATTTACCCAAGTTTTTCACTTCCTCATTGCCAAAATTGAGGAGAGGGATAATAAAATTGCGAGCGAAGGTGACTGGAGAACCGGGACCACTCGGGCCGTCTCGAAAAATCGACTTCTGCATGCATTTGTATTTTTATTTTCGTATCCATGGATGGAATTGGTGGAACGTGTGTTGGAGATTCGTTAGGGGACTCGTCGTCGGTTTTATCGCCCCCTGAAAACTGTGGGATGCAGTGGGACCCGTGTCCTTCCGCGTTCTTTTCCCATTTTCGGACATATTACGACGTCTCGACGCTCTTCCAAGTGTCAAGGACGTGGGGAATAATTTCTCTTTTTTTTTTAATTGAGAAAATGTCTTTTACTGTTATCTTTGCGAGATTCCGATTGGGAGTTGAAGAAAAATTACGCGTCATTCACTATAATTTTCGATAATTTACTGAAAGTCTGAAGATCTGTCGTGTATCGAAAAAAATAAATTGCTGATCATAATTAAACAGCAAGTTCAAAACAGAAAACAATCTAAAAAAAACTACAGTAATAATAAGAATGATGAGTGCAATTTTCCAGGCTTGTGTAGAATTCTAATTAAAAAATTAATAAACGAAATTACCCCTACGCTTGACACCTCATAAATCGATCCAGTAGAGGTAATTATTCAACGAGCAATATTTTCCCCCACAATGTCATAACAAAATTAATTTCTATCAAACTCTGTCAATTATAAATTCATTCTGTATTGAAAAAAAAGTGGACGAGTGAATTTCGATAAATTATAACAGCGTTGGGGTGGCATCTTCTCGGGATGCATCATCGTCTGGTGACCTTGAAGTCTTAAAACCTGTTTTGGAAATTTCACACCTTTAGAGAAAATTAGTGGGAGCTGTGCATTGATGGATGAAGTTCCTTTACCGCCAACTCATCGTCCTTCCTGTCCCTAAAAAAAGGAGAGAAAAAAAAAATACAAATTGCCCCTTCTTCATCCATAAATTTTCAATGGCTGAAGAGTGAAGTACTTCACATAGAAAAACCCTTTCTCAAATTACCTGGACCTTAACTGCGCATTAAAATCCTCCTCTGCCCTTATATATGGATGACAGCCTGAACATCTGTGGTTATTGGCCTCTTGTCACCGCGGTTTGAGTTCTATTTGTTTTTATTCGGTGGCCGAAGTGGAAATAGAATTCATGCGGCAGGTAATGAATTTAAGTACGGGAATTGAAATTTTATTCCTTATATAAAATGACAACTATCAACTTTTTCCCCACATATATTGCATTGCAATCGAATGAATGGGATATTCGAGATTTTTTTAATCAAAATTCGAGTCTCAGTTCATACGTTGTCTCACCGAGTTATTTGACTCACGTTACCAAGTCTGAACAAGAACGGCAACAGGTTCTGTGGTCCACCCATCGAGGAGGACTCGTACCCCTCGTGAATTTTATTCGAGATGTACAAACAAAATGCATTTATTTTTGTCGATTCATAACCCGAGGTTTTTAACCCGTCTTTTTGTTATGTATTCACGCCTACCGAGTCCTCACTCATTGCCAATGCTCTGAGCTTCTGGTGTTGCGAAAATATTTAGCTTTAGTCCTTCCATAATATTTTATAAGATCAAGCACAGTGGTAGAAATATGCAAACCCGCATATGTCCCGCAAATATTAAAATTAAGCAAAAAAGTAATTTTTTTCTACAATATTCATAAGATAGATATAGGTGGGTATTTGTCTTCTTGAAGCAATGAAATTTTCCACACTCCAAAAACCTCGTCACGTACAAAGAATGCACGTAAACAATTTATTGAACCTCCCCCCGGCCATCAACAACCGAATCGCCAATGAGAATAAATTTTTCGGGTTTATTCGCGTTGATTCAGTTTTATCACAGTACAGTTGGCTTCCAGGAATGCTGCGGGTCAGAGCATCCGAAACCTCTCGAATGTGCTTAGCACAATTTCAAGTTCACGTGTTCTTTCATTGGTTCATCCTCCAAGTGGGGAGAATAATTGTTTTTCAACTGAGGGTGGGAGAAGGGGGGACATCAGAGTGCACTTCCTGCGCAACCAAGGATGAGCAAAGTTTCAGAGTCCCCTGTAATTGGGGTCCTGCGGACTCCCCTGTTTGCCAATGTGGTGGGGGTTGCCCTATGTAAGCCCTCGGACGAACGGGGTCCAGCCCATCCAGCATCAGGAGACGAGCCAAGGTCGAGCGTAGTCATTCGCAAATTTTCGCTGTGACGGTTGGGATTAACGTGATTTTTTATCTAAACAAGTTTAGTTTGGCTCCGAACAATGAAGATTATAGTATTATTAATAGCATTAGGCGTGGGTTTAGAAGCGACTAGAACGGGCAGAGGGAGAGGACGGGGCAGAGTGCGATACGGGGGGCGACAGCTACCCTTTTCTAATCAGCCTGAGAGTGAGTTTAATCCAGAGATTTACTAAATTTAATCATAACATTTTTTCTAAAAAAAAAACACAACTTATCGTTTGCTTCTTTTTTATTTTTTTAACCGAACAGCGTCAGTGACCGAAAATACGTGGGACCGCGCGGACGTTCAGAAACTGGACCCACGCACTGAGTCATGGCAGGTAGATTTAGAGACAGATGGTGTTGCTCTGACGAATCCTGTGGAGGCAGTGCCACCGATAGAATCGTTTATGCCGAACGCCGCACGACAGTATCCGGGCTTTCCAGGTGGTGATGGAGAATTTCCACAGCCTATTCCACCACAGTTTCCGCAGAATCCCAATCAGCCAGGCCAGGGTGTACAACCGGCGATTCCAGGACAACCAGGACAGGGTGGGCAACCGGGGATTCCCGGACAACCGGGAATTTCCGGACAACCTGGACAAAGCGGCCAACAGCCAGGAATTTCAGGACAGCCGGGGCAGGGGTGGCAACAACCGGGACAGCCTGGACTGCCTGGACAAGGATGGCAACAGCCAGGTCAGAGCGGAATTCCCGGACAACCTGGATTGCCGGGACAAGGATGGCATCAACCGACAATTCCTGGACAATCAGGACAACCTGGATTGCCAGGACAGGGATGGCAACAGGGACAGCCGGGACAAGCCGGACAAAGTGGTCAACAGCCAGGAACTCCGGGACAACCTGGGCAGCCCGAAATTCCCGGACAACCTGGACAGGGTGGACAGCAGCCTGGACAACCAGGAATTTCCGGACAGGGGGGACAACATCCGGCAATTCCCGGACAACCTGGACAGGGTGGACAGCAGCCTGGACAGCCAGGACAGCCTGGAATTCCCGGACAGGGTGGAAACCAACCGGGAATTCCCGGGCAACCTGGACAGCCCGGAGTTCCCGGACTGCAACCGGGGATTCCCGGGCAACCTGGACAGCCCGGAGTTCCCGGACTGCAACCGGGAATTCCAGGACAGACTGGACAGCCCGGAGTTCCCGGAAAACCTGGACAACCCGGAATTCCTAGTCAACCCGGCCAACCACTGCGTCCTATTCCCGCGCCTGGCTGTCCTGCGGCTCGTGGCCAATTTCCAAGTCCCACAAACTGCGCCAGCTATCTCAACTGCTGGGACGACAACGTAATTGAGCAACAGTGCCCCAACAATCTCCTCTTCAACGAGAAGGTCGGATACTGTGACTTTGAACAAAACGTTAACTGTGGAAGTAGACCTGGACCTACACCAAGTAAGTCTTCCCCTCCTCAAAGACCATTTACCGCCTACATAACGTGTTCTGCGTCAGAGCTATCGATTTAGTATTTCAATATGATGTATCATTGGTTGAGCAAGAAAAATTGATGACGAAGTATCTTGTATCGCCATCAATAAGTCTACACCTCTGATTTCCTCCCGAACATGCTTTACTCGATTTAAGTACTTGTAACTATAACTCAGATGTTTAGATAGCCGAGTCGTGAAAAAAGCGTGAGGAATTTTCAAAAGAAAGGATCACTGACATGATTCGACGCATCTCTACCAATTTTTCAAAATCCTAATTGATTTATTGAATGAATCTCGCCGATAATTCCATATTAACCAATCTTCTTCTTCTTGAGCCTCACATTTTCAACATGTCGAATTGCTTATTAAAAAGAACCGGGACCAGATCGATATGGGCGATTAGCCGTTTGATTCATTATGCATGCGGGCTTGAGCGAGCAGAATCAAAGGGGAAGAGCAAACAAAAATATTGTCGAAAAAAAAAGCAGCCTCGGCAGCGGGAGGGATGAACGAGAGATTGCCTTTATGAATTGCCGGTTAAAAAATCATTCTACTTGATTTATAGGGTCGACTGTAGCTTAAACTGATTGCATTTACGATTAATCACGAGGGCGATATAACATATGCCACGTTTTCTCAGAACCACCACTGGCACCCGGTTCCCGCCGATGTCCAGATCCAAACGGCCGTTACAGAAGCCCAACAAACTGCTCAGAATTCTACGTGTGTCTCGCTGGCAGTCCAATCAAGTTCAACTGTCCTCAAGGACTGGTATACAATGACGTGAGTTCCAAAATTTTCATTGGGTAAACTCTACACGAGTGTGTAGTGATGGTTCATTGAAATTCCGTTGCGTTGGTAGTGAAGTCTTTTTGATTTAACATGTTTCGAATACCGCATTCATCGGAGTTGATCCAAAACCCCTTTGAATTTGAGGAATACGGAGACTGAGGGATACCCAAAAGAGATGCACGAGATTGCACGAAAACCAAATTGCCAAAATTCGATATACCTCGGTAGAATATATATACAACTTGTATTCTCTTTTCAGGAGTTCGGAGTTTGCGATTACCCCTACAATGTAGATTGTCAAGGAGCAGCGACCCCCAGGCCCCCGCCAATTTCAACTTCCGAGACGGAGGCTCCCACCGGAGGCTCTCCTGGGGGTTTGAGTCCCGGTGGATCTTCTCCGGCGGGTTCTGGTGGACCTTCTAGTCCGGGCTCCCCAGGCTCCTCGCAACAACCAGACCAACCCCGACCTCAACCCCCCGCAGTCACATTCCCACCGGGTGCCTATCCCCAGCCACAGTGGGGTTTCCGAACTCAGACGGATCCCTGGCATCAACGCCCGACAGCCAGTCAAATTGAACTTGAAAATCAACAGAGCTTCTACAATGACCCAAGCGCTCTCGACGGCTCAACTGAAGGGCCCACCGTCATCAATCCATGGGGAACCATGCACACAATTCCCGCCGAATTGATGAAACTTCCCTGTGAAACTGGAAAAGTTCATCGACTCGATGAAGCTTGCACGAGCGTAGTTGTCTGCAAAAATAGTCGACCTCAGTTGATCCAATGCGACGAGGGACTCAGTTATGACAGACCATCTGACTCTTGCAGGCATTTCACTCTAGCTAAATGGTAAACCAATTTCATCATAAATTGACTCGCATAAATATCGCCAGACTTCCTTGAATTTGAGAATGTCCAATTAAAGATTAAAAACCTTCTGTTTTAATTTTTTTTTTCAGCTAAAATTCATCTAGTTTCGGATCATCCGCTTACCGTCATCGTCCAACACTCTAGACATATATTTTAGGAAATCTAGTATTAAGTCTGTCATTAATAATTTAAACTTTATCCTCAATCGCGGGTAAATCTTCTGCAGTTGGTAAACAAGAGCTCTTCAGGATATTTCGAGAGAGATCCACGAGGGAACAGCACCGAATGAAGTTGGAATTTTCGTCAAGTAGAAAAGCCTCCTGATCTTTGGCAAGTAGAGCAAGACAAGTGGGTCAGACCATGCGTGTCAGACAATCTATGATAATAAAATTGGGCAGAATGACGACGATTATTTCCCAATAAAGAAATTGTCTCCCGAACTGCTGACAGAAATCATACATTTTCTATTTTGAATTCATTTCTGTATCACTTTCACTTTCATTTTAGGTCGAAAAATCTCTTTGATTTATAATTGATGAAATTTTTAGAATAAAAAAAAAATACATATTTCGCTTTTATTATTTTTCCCCCGTTACTCACAGCCCAAACAGACCCAGCGGGTCCACATGCCCCACAGGACTCTTATAAGACATACTTCGAGCGCACCTGGAAAGTTCAAGGCGTGGTATATCAACTCCATACAATTTAAATAAAAATCATCATGAAGGCTGCAAGACCCGAAATATATTTACAATTAGTATTAGTTTGAGCCATTTTCAGGAACTCGCGGCTTTTGGAATTCAAATTTTTTTAACAAAAGGCATAGAATCAATCGAAATTTTTCTCTCACTAAAAATTCATCAACTTCTTTCTTGAAAATAGAAACTTTTTTCAGCTACGTGAAATGTTGGAATGATAAAGTAAAAGTGCATGCAGAAGATTTTTTTCACACGATTGGGAAAACTCTTGAAACAACAGTACCTGCGCCATGAAAATAAAATGCTCTTTAACGAGCGAATTACGGGCTCCACGAACGTAAAAATAAATACGTCTATGCGCATTATGCAAAGTTCCGGCTTCCGTAATTCAATTTCTAATATTTTTATAATGCCCGATCAAGGGGAGACGTGCAGTAAAATTTGAAAGTCTTTATTCAAGTTAAGAGCTGACTTTTGATGTTTGATGGGACACATTAGAGTGAGGAAATTTAATCCTATAATATAATAATATAATTTTCACCGTAGCCAATAGCCTTTGAGTTCTTGAGAAAATTTGGGAATTTTTAAATTACAATTGATATTCCAATCATCAAATCTCACTGCAATATACACTAAAATTTTCCGCCGTCACAACTTTCCAACGCCTTGAATTAACTCAAAATGAGCAACGTTGGATTCAAATTTTCACATTTTAAAAAGTAGTGCGTAGGTTTGAAAACCAATATCATAATGTATGCTCCCCTCAGATCGAGCGAAAGAGTGAAATGCCCATGCGTTCTTGTATTACGAGAGTCTCGAGCGAAAGTTGGGCGTTGGACAGTTACGAAAAAGAAAGAAATAAGATATCTTTGAAAGAAAGAATTGAATATTCTCGTTGGCCTAGGGAGTCGACCTCTAAGAAAGTGATGGGGTCGAGGAGGGATGGGGAAGGAGATGAAAATGCCTGATTTAATGTGCCCCCAAGCCGTTGGAATTAATAAGCATCTGACATTAGTATAAATGAATGCAAAAATAGAATGAGAAATTATGTAAACATAAAGTGAGAGTGGTTAGAAGGAAATC
This sequence comes from Psyttalia lounsburyi, assembly GCA_030522865.1. Taxonomy (NCBI): domain Eukaryota; kingdom Metazoa; phylum Arthropoda; class Insecta; order Hymenoptera; family Braconidae; genus Psyttalia; species Psyttalia lounsburyi. The sequence goes on from JAPYZN010000127.1 coordinate 30,586, forward strand.
TGAGGATGTCTCGAAAGAGAGACGAAAGGCCGTCCTTTGTCCTCTTGCTTCTCCTTCGGAGGGAGTTCAGTGGCCTCCAGCGAGTCTCTATTAACTACGAGTCGTGACATGGGTGCGACGCGGCAAAAATGTCGGCCGAATAATTTTCAAGCAGTTTTAATAAAACGATTTTTAATAAAATTTTGAAATAAACTTTTCAGTTGAAAATTATGATTATGACAGCCGCAATGAAACTTCAATACCAGTTATTTGAGAAAATAAGTTCAAAGTTTATGTACTGAGTGTTATCATGCGGGGCCAGAGACCACTAGAATTTTCCCTGAATTCATATCAATTGTATACGCATTGTCTATGATTTTGTCATCAGTCAATCCGTGGGCAACAGCCAAACGTGTGGGCAGTCTAACTGCATTTCTAGCACGTGACATGGAGGGAATATTTCTACGACGTACCTTTACATTTACCAAAGAGTGAATATAATCCTGAGGAAAGCCTGAAATATATAGAGAGAAGCCTCAGACTATGTAGAATCTCCCTCCCATTGTTTCCTGGGATTTTTCTTCTCTATCGTTTACGGACATTTAAATTCACTGGATTCGCTTGAGAATAAGAGGTCCGTGTTGATTTATGGGTCATTATTTATTGGGAAATTTTATTGCAATACGGACGAGGAATCCGTGGCTTACCGAGAGAGTTTACTAGTTAAAGATGTAAGTCAATTTCGCATAGACTATATTTTTAGAGCTGAAATATTCTGCACTCATTTTTCTGTTGTCTTAATGTATAATTTTATCACACGGGAAAAAAATTAAATTATCCAAGCTCTCCTCTTAATTAAGAATTTCATCGGAGAAATCCCAAATTAACCCGATGATTACGAAAATTAAAACGTCCAATTAAACCCCATTGGCGTCACTAAAAAGAATTACATTAATTAAAATAAAATCCACAGTCGCTGTCAAATAAAAATAAAAGTGCAGTTGGCGCATCCAGAATGGTTATCCAGTTCCGAGAATTCACTCCTTAGCACCCCTCCCGCGTTATTTATCCCAAACCGGATTTTCAGGACCTTCCTCGAGTTGACTCTGAGTAAATATCAACTTCTTTCCTTCGCGACGTACTTTTTTTGTATCTTTTAATTCGATGTTTGAACGTACAGGGGCTCACGGGTGGTGCCCCGGAGGTATGTAGAGTTCCTTAGAAGTTGTACAAATGCCCCCTGGTACATTGCAAAACCTCCGGCAAGGTGACCTAGTTACTATCCAGCGCCCTCAGACCATTTTAAGTAGGTTGAACAATGTGCCCCTTTGCCTGCGGATTTTGATTGACGAGGTCATTGGTACATCGATAAATCATTTCTTTTCATAATCTTTAAAACCTTGGGTGCAACTGTAATGGAATTCGCTAGAGCAATCTATGGGATTTCTATTGAACATTTGGCCATTTCGCCAGCTCTGATGTGTTTTTTTTTATAGAAAAATATCTATGGTTAGTAGGTTTCTTCTCATCGGATCCGGTAATGAAAAATACCGTGTTTGAACAGGTCTCATTTCGTCTACAAGCACTACTGACTTTCCAGTTATACCGGGGGTGCCACCAGTTAAAAATATAACGATTTCGGTAAATCAGTGGGTAGCTAAAAACATCGATTTAGTGATTTCTATTTGAATAAAATTGGTTTATTACAGGCTAATCAACTAAATAACGGTACTTCATTGACGACCGACATGTTCTCATGAAAAATAGCATCCTCCTTAAAACTCAGGGGAATAAATTGAAATGAATGCACGGTAATTTATGAATTTTGTCAGTGACTCGTGTAATAAAAAGCATTGGAGTCTTTGAAATTACGCAAGAACGTCTATATAAGCGTTCAAGTCTGCGTTAAGGTTAAACTCCAGTGACATTTTGGATGGACTTTCACTGGTAGTATCGAGCCCGGCAACTTTATAACAGAACACCGAGCGCGCAACTACGAGATCTTTCTTTTTGCTTTCTTCGCTATGTAAAATTTGACAAAAACTCAATGGGCGCGGTCGACCTCTCCCGGCCAACCTCACCCGAGAGATCTCACTCGACTGTAATTCCTCAATTAAAAACTGGTGCGAATCACCCACTGGTCATCCGGTTGGCCGTGACATAAATAGCGGAGGAGCGCAAAATGTCGAGGATGCAGGGGAAAGAGCGAATTTGTTGAGGCCTCAAAGGAAACCGCTGGAGGTGCAGCTATAATCGGATCGTATCCCTGGGACCTGAGATTACGCGAGAGCGAAAGTATATTATGGCCGTTGTACGAAGAAGTGAGACCCGGTCGATGCGATCCGGGAATGCGACGTCCGCTTCGAGGCCATCCCCCGCGCGGTTTAGATGTCTCGAATGTTCCCGTGGAATCGAGAAGGACGTGGAAATATTCAGCATCGAATCGCCTTTCCTTTTTTGCGCCACTAGCGTCTCAAAATCAGTATAGAATTTTCTTTCTCTTTTTCTTTTTCAATTTACGAAGATTCGATCGTCTGGGCAATTGTCGATCTCTAGAACAACTTACTCAGCTGCAACAGTACATTTCGAATGCAATGAAATTTCAAATTTGACTATGCCAAATATACATGACATAACTCATGAATAGACCGGTAAATGACTCCAATAACGAAAATTCGCCCACGTGGATCTTTGCGATCGAGAGCATTAGAGCCGAGGCACAAAGTATCTAGGGTGCAGTTAAAGTCCTGAAGCGGTTATCCTTGGACGTCGATGCCGCATTCCGGTTCCCTATGCATCTCACAAGACTTTTTTTCTCTTACCCACCGAACCTAATACTCCTGTTTACCGTTGCTCGGGGCCTCCACTTCCCTCAATGCGATTCTATCCTACGATCGAAGAGTACGTCTCATTGAAATTCCTCCGAGAAAGATTCCAATAGATTTTCATTGACTCTATTAAAACATTTTTCCTTACCAATCTATAACTAATCCCTAGATAAATCTTGACAATTTCTCGCCTTACTTCTTCATTTTTTTAATAGAATATCCCAAGAATTTTCTCCTCTCTTGACAATGAAACGGTCCAAGGATCAACGATTCAGGGTACAACCTTGTAGTTCTCAGCAAAAAGAATGAGAAAAAAATTGGGCGACGCTTAAGAGTCGTCGCACACACGTCTAAAATAAAAGAGAGAAAAAAAAAGTCCATTGAAACTGCGATCGGGGCGTGAATACGCGGAATAAATTGACGACGATAGAGAGAGAGAGAGAACTCGCGGCCAAAACGAGTGAGATTAACGGCTTTTAAATATTTAAGATTCACTTGATTTTACCCTGATTTGTATTGCGATCATGGGGAGAAGGAGTCGACGCTAAATCAGACGGTGATTTGTTCACTTTCTACCGTTTCTTACAGTTGAAATCAAATTTCGTTTCTCTAATGAATACATTGACAAAATAAATGAAAACATTGCGGAATCCTTCTAGAAATTTCCTGACAATCTGCTCTTTGAAATTCTCAATGATTCTCAAATATCATTACTGGCTTGAATATTTTTTTTTTCACCCCCGAACCTCGACTCACCTATACTTCTCTTTCATGAAGAAACTTCCGTTCTGAGAAGAAGAATGCACGTGTATTACGTGTCCCAATGACTGATCGAAGAGCCTCATTGGCATTCGTCTGAGTGACTCCCACCCGGGGCGCCTTATGGAAACAATCTAAAGTGTCAACAACCCCATTGCCTCTTTGGTCACGATTTAAAACCACTACATCAATCATCATAATAGTCTTCCCCCTCCTTCTTCCCCTCTCCCTCCCCCAACCACCGCCATCATCACCAAAAAGGCATTCATCATATTGTCCTCCGCCTCCGACAGTTTTCCACCTTTAGAGTACCACCTCAATACGCTTTGGATGCTGTACGGTACACAGCGACTTCGTCACTTTCACTCGATTCAAATTCAGGCGAAGATAAAAACCGTTGCATTACTCCTTGTATACAAAATGGTGAGGGCTCGTTTGAGATCTCCAGGCAGAAGCCAGCCGAGGATGCCGGAGATGCGCCGTAGATTCTCCTTTATTTTTCCACTATTGCAAAATACATTACGTTATGTCGCGCACCAATAGAGACGCCATAATCGATTACTTGAGTTGACTTTTTCTTTTATGGATTTTACTTACAGGTCATTTCAGTTAACTTTTTACGCGAGAGCTTTTTCACACATTCATATAATATTTTTACATTCACTGAATCGATTTTTCAAATGCAATAATCATTGTTAATATGGCAACATCTTCTGAGAAATTCTACTGCAAGAAAATTTAATAATACACCTAACATCCTCGTCCATCCAGTAACCCAGTTCAGATCGATTATTCCCACCACTTTCTCGGGCAATTCCGTTTTCCCTTAATAACAAATTTTACAGCATCGATTCGTTCGTAATGTCTCGAAAGCCAAGAAGATTTCCAATAGAAAATCCCACCAAAGCCAGCTCTATCACCCGCAATCATCATTTCATCGTCATTTTCGCATACGAAACAACGATTCATATAATCAAAAAGACTATAAAAATAATTAATCTTGTTATCCAACAAGATGAATAATCTCATTGTGCGTCCTTGGTGGTCGTTAATACCCCCATTACCCATGAATTTCTGAATAATTCATGGAAAGATTTTCTAAACAAATGATATTAATGTATGTTAATGGCCAATAATCTAATCAATTGAAATTCATGTAAACTGCAGTGATACCGTTAGAACCCGGAAATGAATGATTATTCGGGTAGAGTTATACTTCCGGCTGAGACACCTGTCCCCAAGCCCCTGGAGGTGCAGCCGACTCATAAAACTAAAATGTGATAGACGTGTCTCTCCGGGCTTACGGGATCGGTCAGTCTGAATTTGTCCTCCCGCAACGCCAATTTGACATTCTCATCGGTCCTAGCGCACGTGACGATAGCGTCGGCACTGCCAAATGATTTTTCGAGGCCTCCAAAAGACCATCATAATTTTTTTTGGGACGAGGACTGCCTCCGGTGGCAACTTCATTGAAATATTTTCCCCTCTATTTTCGTGAATAGGGAAGGTCTGGCATTTAACATGCTGATCATTCGCATGAGAAATTATTCGAGAAAACTGGATCGTCGAGGCTCGAGTGCAAGCGAGAAAGTTATCCGTTGTCGCTGAAAGTTCAGTACCTGGCGTGTATGCATATATTAAAATCATTCTTACTTCATGAGTACCAGGGGTTTGATTCTCGGCCTTGGTTTTTACTAACCGAGGGAAACGTCTGCCACTCTCAGTCCGAGTCTGCGACGGAAGTTGGGGTAACTGAATCGCATTTAACCGCTAAAGATCAAGAAAATCCATTGAAAGCCGGCAATTTATAGTTCATCAAGTAGGAGATGTTATCAAGGGATATAACTTTTATTTTCAGTTGTCAAGGGGAACATTGGACGAGTGACAAACAGGAACTTGTTAATTCGCGACGCGTGATATTTCGCTGTTGGTAACGAGAGGTTTGAGAAAAGTACCGACCTTCGAGGCGGCTTCTCTCGAGGTGATATTTATCGCTGGATACTTTTAGAGTTTAATATTCATTGATTCGACGAAATTATGAATGAACGGAGACTTGCGGATAATTATATTTAGGGTTGAAAGAGATGAAATATTGATTGAGTGATGAAACATGTCTCTGGTCCCTTCTTTATTCGTGTACTCAAGGGGAGAATTGAAATTTAATGACGTTATATGAGAGCTATAAATTGCGAATAAAATTAATTATTGAACGTAAAATTGCAATTGCAATGTCATCAAAGCAGTTGGTTTTTTTTATACATTTCGCTGAGTTTTTATGCTTATTACCGACTCTTTAATATTTATAGAGGATTTTAGTGAGATTATAAAATAACGACAATAATTCCCGATAAAATTTCTAATTGAAAAGCACTTAGTTATGTGTAAAAACAAAGAATTAGTGCAACAAATTAGTGTCATGAAAAAAGGTATATCGAACAAAATTGATGGAATTTAATTGACTCAAGGATATGAAAATCAAATTGTGTCAATGATCCATCTACAGAGAAAGGAATTATGAAATCGTCGATATTTCCGAAAGTAATAGGAATAAATAGAATTCCGTCTCAAGTTAAAATAAAAAAACGTATTGAAAATGATGCAAGTCTCTTTGGAATTCCACTCTCTCAATTTTGAGTTACTGACCATTCAAACTGATCTATTTATCCCTGATTTCTCTTATTACTCTATTGAAACAAACCAAAATCTGTTGATTATATTCATTGAAATTTTTTCCGTAAATACTACAAAAAAATTTCTTCTGAAGTTCAACCTTTAGGAGGATTTGATATTTCAATATATATTCAAGGCATTATTCGCCGACAATTTCGCCTCCCCTTAACTTCCCAATCCAGTAATTTATAAACAAATGAGTAATTAAATAATCCTCCGGCGTCGAAGAGTGCTTCAGCTATCTATTTTCAGTACTAACCCATTGATATTTTAATTCAGGATGACCGGCCGTTGAAGCCTCGAAAAACTCGTTCCGAAACGAGAATCCGTCGAAAAATAAAATCCTCGGACTTTTCGTCCAGTCGCGAAATAAAAAAAAAATTCCTACCGTGGTTTTATTCCCCTTTCGAACGCGAGATAAATCCCAGAAAAATAGGTGGGAGCCATAAGGATGGCATTTTCACGGGCCCCTTTTCCCCCCTAGGTCCATCGGTCACAGGTCCCAAGCCATAGGGACAAGAAGGTGGGCCCCAATGGCGATGGATAAACCTCTTCTTGACGATCTCGTCAATGCGTTTGCCAACCGGGAAGGGGAACGACACGTGACCAATGACTTATATAAAGCCTGAAGACCGGCAGGGCGCCAACACAGAGTTCTCCTTAACCAGGGGATAACAAGTGTCCCGACAAAGTTCTCCTACGAAGACAGTTCAATTATTTGTATTATATATTTTTTATATTAATTTAAAAATTAGTTTTCAAGATAAGCAAAATTATTAATCATGAAGACATTCATCGTTATAGCTGCTGTCCTCGTAGCTGGTACGTAGATAAAGCCAGTGAATGTGCCATATTGTGTGTGAATTATTGAATTGAAAATCATTATGTGACATCTTCGAGCGACTGAAGAATTCTTCGCGTTCATTAACATCAAGTGGTCATATTTTTCTGTACTCAATGCGGAATGGAATCCTGCAGATTTGAGATAACTATAGCATTGTGATTATTTTCATCGGTTAAATTTTTGTCATTAAATTCATTTTGAGGATGAAGAAAAAAATTTGTTTTTCTTTTTGATTTGATGGAAAAATATTTTGAGACGGATTGAGATTCAATTCATCATCGAGATCATTAATACCGTGTGGTGAACGGGATGCTGAGAAGAATCCGGTATACAGTCCGTTTGGCGAGTGAAAGTACCTCGGCGAAAGTCTTTGTGCCCCTTACATAAGACTATCTATATTCTCGATTTTATTTCCATATATTGGATACTCACCAATGCACTTCACGCATTGTCGTTAAATGATAAAATCACACAATCACAAAATCACGAAATCACGAGATCATTGCTTATTAATTGAATTAATTTTCATTTCAGGCTCAAGTGCACAGGATTCGTTCAAATGTCCAGATGACTTTGGATTCTACCCCCATCACATATCCTGCGATAAATATTGGAAGTGTGACAACAACGTAGCTGAACTCAAAACATGCGGCAATGGTCTCGCATTCGACGCATCGGACTCGAAATTTTTAACTGAAAATTGTGATTACATTCACAATGTTGAGTGTGGGGAGAGAACACAATTGGAGCCACCGATTTCGACTCCACACTGCGAACGTCTCTACGGAATTTTCGCTGATGACAAGAAATGTGACACATTCTGGAACTGCTGGAATGGAGAGGCCTCCAGGTATCAGTGCAGTCCTGGACTCGCGTACGATCGGGAAGCGCGAGTTTGCATGTGGGCTGATCAAGTGCCAGAATGCAGAAATGAAGGTGATTATTATCGCATTAATTCCTCCTGACCCATTATTTTTTATCCTGTTTTTTTTTCGCCCCAGTCAATTACATCATTACTGTTTTCGGGGAAAGAAACTCCTTCTGACATTATAAATTCACCGTATGTTCCTTTCAATACGTAATCAATTAGTATTCAGATCAGATAATGGCGTTAGTGTTATTTAACAAGTTTAATTCACGCCTATATCTTGCAACTTGTCAAAGAAATGTCTGAGTGTCGTTAGAAAGCTGGGAGAATTTTCATTCATAAATCAACGAATAATAAATTCCCAAACGAATTTCTATAATGAAATTAACGACTAATTTTTTTTTCAGAGGTTGCCGGAGGTTTTAGTTGTCCAGCAGCTGGTGAAGTAGCTGGAGCATCCGGAAGTTTCTCGCGTCACGCCCATCCTGACGACTGCAGAAAATACTACATCTGTCTGGAGGGAACAGCCCGCGAGTACGGCTGCCCAATTGGAACAGTCTTTAAGATCGGCGATTCGGATGGTAGCGGCGCCTGCGAAGACCCCGAGGACGTTCCCGGATGGTGAGTCCCCCCCTTCAAACCCTAAATTAATCCATTAACTAATTAATCTAATTAATGCGTTATACCTCGGGTCTAACTGAGCACCAGCCCCAAATTCCAATTGTTGTTAAAAACATTATTCATGTACTGCACGTCTGCACGAAATTTGCCCAGCACAAAAAATTGATGCATGACCTCATCCTGATATCCCCTTTCTCGTCTGATCCACAGTGAGGATTATTATGGTGACCTGGACCTGAAGAGCATCAGGAAGAGTGAACTTCTGGCTGGTATTCAGGGCTCTGGAGAGACAAGGGTAGCTAAACCACAGGCTAAACCCAGACCAACGCCAGTGCCAAGACCCTCACCCAATCAAGAATAAAATCCCTTTCCCATCCTAAAGATCAAAATAACAAATTCATTCACCCTCCAAAAACCATCTCCCAACTGAGTCGAGAATTAATAATACTGGAGTGCCAAAGCTGTGAAGATTACATTAGAAAAAAAAAACGTATTCTCGACTCGACATTTTCCCCCTCTTCCACTCTCCCTCTTCATTTTATTTTTAATTTGACGATGAAATAGAGCAAAATTTCGTAAAATAAAATGACAAAAAGAATAAAACTAAAAAAAAAATTAAACTCCTGGTGTCATGCACTGCACTTTACCTTAATTCCAGATGATATAGAATTATGTAATTGCATGTTGATCTAATTGTTGTGTTAACGAGACTTGAGGAATTATAGAATTTCAACGGATGAAAGTGAAATCTAACAATTGTCTGTGTTCAATGGTACTTGAAGAATCGCTAGTTAATTATTTGATTTCTTCCATTATTTATCAAACTGACTGAAATTACTTCAGCGAGGATTACTACGGTGATGTGGACCTCAAGGCACTGCGAAAGCTTGGCTACAGGAAGTAGTGACACCGTTGAAAATTAGAAGAAATAAGAAAAAAATAATCGCCACAGCGGAGACAAGTCTCGCCGGGCACACCAGTACCAGATTACAAACCGAGAGAGAAATGGATTTCGTGGAGATAAATCACCGCTTCGTGTGTGGATTATCAGTCACGCTCTCTAACTCACTTGAAAAGAGTTTGGTTTGATTCAGTGGTGAAGTGGTAAAACAAGAAAATTCCATTTCTCGTGGACTACAGACTTTGCTTTTTCATGGAAAGTTTAAAAAAATTTGTTTGCTTCGTACTTTTCAAAGCCCTGTCAAAATAAAGAAAGTCAATTGTGGCAGTCTTCACCCTCGCTATTCGAAATTATCCTTATAAATAAAGTGCTATCCTACCGATTTATCGTTGCAAACCAATTGCCACGCGTCGATGATTTCGCGAAAGCAACTAGAACTTCTATCTGACAAGACGCATTTTCCCCATGCGCTTGATAAAGTACCGTCGGAATCCTTGAATTCCGCTCCACATTCGTTCCACGTGTTGGAACATTAAGATTTCACCATTCGATTTCACATGCTTCAAGTGTATTAGAACAATTGATGAGTTTTCAGGTTTAGTTGAGATTGATTGGGGATAATGGAAGTGTGGGTGAAAGTTTCAAGTTATTGAGATTATTAACGCGAAACGATAAACCTTGAACTCTTTTTAAAGTAACAATTGTAACAATTAGTCGTTATCCGTTAACTAGAGAATAGAACATAAGTAAGAATTAGTCATTACTTCAGGGGGGCTGAGCGCTGCTGACGCCAGAATTCTTGACGATTCTTTAGAAATGATATGCCCTCCTCTGCATATTTTGTTATATGCTGAGCTGATTCTTGATGCGCTGCTTTCACATCTGAAATCAATCGAATGTACTTTTGCAAGAAAATCTATTGAAAATTTATAGAACAGTCTAGCGAATTAACGTTAGAAAATTCTATTGGATTTCTATTAAACTTTCTATTAGTTCTTGCCAGGTATCTTCAGGTGCATTGTAACAATCAATCGTAATTCCCCACTGATGACTACATAAAAAATAATGCTCATCGCTTAAGACGAACTGAACCTAAAATAATTGAAGCACTTTTTGAATAAAGGCAGTCGAACAGTGTAAGACATTCACAAAACCTCCTCATGAAGTCACTGAATCCTAATGATGAAGCATCTCGAACGCCTTCACCATATCCTCATAAATCGCCCCATAACTTGTATTAATCTTCTCCTCCCCATCTTTAATCGGATCCATGAACTTCATATAACTCAGCCTGTACATAATGGCTCCCATAGTGTCCTTGACTACTTCCCAAGTGATTCTCTGCCCAGTCTTGTCCAAACTCTTTACCGCCTCTACCGTACACTCATAAAATTTCATGATATTCTTAAGCATCCCAAAGGTTTTATAAAAGGGACTGAACCTGTCATAAGCTGAGTAGCTATTCTGCTGTAAAAAATCATCCTTCAACATCTTGGATACTTCTAGCACAGCCTTATCAGTCTCCGACAGCGAGCCTTTCCCCACAAGCTGCACGATCTCGTTCAGCTCCTCTTCCTCCTGCAGGACTTCCTTCGCTCTCTTTCTCAGCTCCCCAAACCCCCGGAAATGCTCGTCATAGAAATCATCTAGAGACTTCAGATACTTGCTGTAACTCATCAGCCAGTTGACCGCCGGGAAGTGTTTCCTCTGCGCCAGCCTCTTGTCCAGCGCCCAGAAGACCTGAGTAATTCCCAAAGTGGCACTCGTCACGGGATCGGAGAAGTCGCCACCAGGAGGAGACACCGCCCCCAAGATACTGACAGAGCCCTCCCGTCTAGGACTCCCAAGGCAGAGAGTCTTACCAGCCCTCTCATAGAAGCTAGCCAATCTCGCTCCCAGATAAGCTGGATACCCAGAGTCTGCTGGAAGTTCTGCAAGTCGTCCGCTGATCTCTCTGAGAGCCTCAGCCCATCTGGACGTCGAATCTGCCATCATGGAGACATTGTATCCCATATCTCTGAAATATTCAGCGATGGTAATACCCGTGTAGATGGACGCTTCTCTAGCAGCTACAGGCATATTCGAAGTATTGGCAACAAGAGTTGTCCGCTTCATGATGGATTCAGTTGTTCCATCGACCTCAACCGATAATTCCGGAAAGTCTCTGAGGACTTCGGACATCTCGTTGCCTCGCTCACCGCAACCGACGTAGACGATAACATCCGAGTTGGAGTATTTAGATAAAGCTTGAGAGATGACTGTCTTTCCGCAGCCGAAGGCACCCGGAATGGCTGTAGTTCCGCCCTGGACACACGGAAAGAGCGAGTCCAGAATTCGTTGACCGGTAAGAAGAGGATGGGACGCCGGAAGTTTCTCGTTGGTGGGACGAGGGCTTCTCACTGGCCAGTCCTGAAGCATGCAGTGCTCTGTGTATTCGTCCTCAAAGTCTGTCTCGAGAATGGTATCGTCCACATTGTAGCTTCCTGCAGGCGCGAGATAAGTAACTTGTCCCTGACATTGTGGTGGGATCATCATGTAGTGTTTGACTAAGGTATTCTCGAAGACGACTCCGTATATGTCGCCGCCAGTTACTGGTGATCCCACGCGCAGGTTGAAGGGCTGAAAGTCCCAGAGGGTTCCTCTGTTGATCGGGGGCAAGTGGATGTCCTTAGGGATAAATATCTTGCCTGATATCTCGGCTATGGTCTGCAACGGTCTTTGAATTCCATCGAAGATTCCACCGAGGATCCCGGGCCCTAGCTCCACTGACAATGGGGAACCGGTCTTCAGCACGGGTTCACCGACAGTCACGCCGACAGTATCTTCGTAGACCTGGATCGTTGCGGTATCATTGTCTAAACGAATTATCTCACCGACGAGCTTGTCGTGACCTATTCGAACTATCTCGTACATTGCGGCACCTGACATTTTGCCAGCTGTCACCACTGGCCCTGAGATACCCATCACGTAACCGTATTGAGCTTCGCGGGTGCATTCTCGGTTGAACTGGCTTGAGGTGAACTTTCGACGTTTTTTATGAGTCCATTTGCAACCGTCACAGGCCGCCGCCATTATTCAGAGTGATGGGGGGCGTGATAAATGAAGATGATAAATGAAGAACGATTGGATAGTGTTTTCTTTTCATGTTTGATGAGAGATGAAATTGACGATAACTTGTGAGAGGCTACCGGAGGCTCATTTATTTTTGCTGTAGCTATTCTCCGATTTTTCCCAGTAGTTTTCAAGTAATTTTTAAATGGTTCTCTCATTATGCAGCATTTCTTATATTTATTCATAGTTACCTGGACATTTCAACAAATCCTGAAGATATTTTTTATCCACATTGAGCTGTCCCAGTAAATTAGGACAATTACTCTTCCGTTTACTCTGCGAAGATAGTCTCCTTTTATCCGAAGATTCGCTCAAGGGTTTATCACTCATCGATCTCTCTGGCTCCTTCGCAGTCGTTGGCGCAGAATCTTCGGGTATCTCCAAGTTGGCAGGAATTTTTGCAGCCTCAGTTTTATTAATCTCCTCCACTCTCGCAGCGGGATCAACTTTAATGGGTACACTGTTGTCTGAAATTAATTCAATGTGAGGATTGATCGAGTAATAAAAATTAGGTACACACCTCCTAGGATGTTTTGAATGGCCTCCTTGGCCTTTTGCACCCCCAGGCGAAATTGATCAAATTCTGGTCTAATCCTCATACCGCGATAGTAATAAACGAGACTTAATTCGAAGTCTCCTAGGTGATAAAGTGCTTCGGCTTTGTAGTACATGGCCCTTGCGTTCCCCGGGTCCTTAATTTTTTCATTTAACGCCGCCTCAGCATCTTCTAACGCTTTCTGTGGCTCTCCCAGGAGAAGATAACACTTGCTCCTGGCTAAGAGAGCATTCTTATCGTTCGGGCTCATTTCTAGGGCCTGAAAAACATTGTCGCCGTAATTAATCAAAATTACTTGAATTTATTTCAATGACATAGTAATTTGTCTAAATGTTTGCAAAATTAAATTACCTGAGAAAATTGAAAAGAAAAAAGCTTGAAATTTAATTTTAAATAAAAAAACCGAATAAAATTTGAATTTAGAGAGAAAAAAGACTTGTCCTCATAAATTCATCCTTGAAAGTTGAAAATGACACCCACAAAGATTTTATCCCCCTTCTAACTCAATTAAGAAAGTAATTCGATTCAACTTTGATAAGACTTCTGTTAAATGCACCTCCTGATGAGCCATTAAATTTCCGCTTAATAACCGCCAACCCTTCCCTTCCCTCTTCCTCTCAAGCCCTCCTCCATTTCCTTAATCGTAGTGGAGTCAGGCGGTGCCGTGTTATTTCAAGACATCGTAAATCATGATAGATTATCGGAATACCCCGCCCAGTCCCTAAACCGGAATATTGCAACTGTATTCGCAAATAAATAAAAAACAACGGTATTATCAACCTGTCCTCTTCCGATTGCATGACCGAGCCAAATTGCTATCTTTCTATTTCCCGCTCCTTAATTTACTTTTTCCACGACGTCCACGAATTTATTAAAAAGCCCGCCAAAGATACTTGTTGTACCCCAAATTGTGGGCAAACACGAGTCGCACAAATTTTAGAATGAAAAATCAAAATTGAGAGATATAAGGAAGAATGAGAACGCAACCCATTCGGCATTCTTCAACACATTTAAACCTTGTGAATGCAGTTGATGGCAATGTTAACGTCTCCCGATCGCATTTCCCGCGCAGCCAATGCTAGAAACGCACCAGGCTCAGCTTCTTCCGGGGCCTGCAGGGCTTTCGATCGATCCTGCCGACGCTTAATTTTGAGCGATTGAATGATATCGCGACTTCCCATGTTGACAGCAGCTGCACGATCCTTATCGGTGTAGACTTCCTCCTGTTTCCGCTGCTCCCTGCTTCGTTTCTTCTTATTCTTCTTGGTCTTCTGCTCAGCAATTTCATACTCCGGCGATCCTTTGACTAGTCTACGTGATCTTCTCCGTACCTTTTGAGGCTTGACTCGCGGAGACGCTTGCTGAGGTTCAGACCTTGCTGGAAGCTTTTCCTTACTTTCCTTTCTTGTCGGCTCCATTAGAGTAGATTTTTTCTTCGGTTCCGGCCCTCCATCGTCCAGGTCTATCCTGACGAAACTTTGGAGGAAGTCATTGTCCTGAAGCGTTGGCTTCAGAATGTCCGATACCTGGGATATCACCGCGTCACCAGTGAACACTTGCATGATGGCTACTTTTGCCAAAATCCTATTAATGACTAGATTTATCGACTTTGTCAATGGCACTTCATGGAAAAGCAAAACGTATTTTCAAGATGTCGGAATTTTTTCACTTTTCGGTACGTGTGGATATCGACACCTCGGCCTAGGTGGCTGGTAACCTAGGGAACAGTCAACAATGCGCCACATTCCGTCTCCACTGGTATTTCGGCGTCGTTGTACAAGTTTCTATATCGCTTCATCACATTCGTGTTTACACGTTGTTTTCGTACTTTTATGTTATGCGTATGTAGGTGTGTTTGGCGGAAGTAATGTCTTCTTGAGAGGGATTTCGTGCCGTTCGTGGTAGACGTGAGAGAGTAAAAATCATGCACAGGTATCACCTGTTGCCATTATAGAGGTCATTTGTACATCCCGTGTTGGCTGTCACCTTGGTTATTTTCATGTGTATGCTACTTGTTGATTGTTCGCTCCTCACCCAGGTGTTAATATTACTACTTTATTCATTCAGACTGTCAACTAGTTTTATATTCGGTGGGAGGAGCCCGAACTCGGGAAACATTAAAAAATTTAATCGAAAAATTCCTAAAGATGGCATGTCAATTCGATAAATTGTATAGAAACATCCATTTTTTAAATAGAAATTTTATCGCTCTCCTATAGTTTTTCAAGCATTTCTAGTTAAGTCCGTAACGAATGAAACGTTGAATAGTCATACGGAAGAATTAAAAAAAAATCAAAATACCTATAAATCTGTAATTGTTCTGTATAAAAATTACTTTAAAACGTACTCACTCACCTTATCATACAATAGTAGAGCTTTGTTATAGAGTTTACATTTGAGATGCCCTCCAGCCTCATCAACTCGCAATTTAGTCTCGATTTGTGTCGCACTCTTCTTCGTTTTCTTCGCATCCTTCGCTTTATCCTTTTTTGTCTTTTTTGACTTCATATCTATCGTCGCCAATAGTAAAAAAATGTCAGTCGTCATGAAAAAAAATATATATGGGAAATATTTGTAACATATTGCATTTTAGTCGAAATATATGTCTTGATAATTACATACCTTTAGTTATTTTCAAACGAAAACAAAGTAAACTCCATAGAAATTTATTTCAATGAAAGAATGTCGATTCACTCCTGAAATTGCACTGACGTCTGTCTGGGCAAATTCGAAACTGGAGTAAATAACTACCTACCACAGTTAGCAACTTGCACGAAAATAACGATCCCTTCACTAGCAACCACTCAACACATCAATCTTCATTATGAACTTTATGGATACACCTTCGACTAATTAAAATTCATATTCACTTAGTTATCAGGAGTCAGCACGTGTTAAAAACCCGTGAGCAGAAATCCTCGATGGATAAATAATTCGGAGAACATGGCTATCGTAGTAAGTAGTTTGCGATAATTATCAGACTAGAGTAGCTGACGATCCAAAGAACGACTAGCGTTGCAGCAGCAACTGGCTCTTACGAGAGGTACAGAAGCTACTGAGAGGTAAAAAAAAGGGGTACGTAGATTTAGGGGTTGAAAAGCGCGCAAGCTCAGGATATTTCCTTCGAGCTCTGTCTCCTTTAAACAAACACAGGAGAGACTGCTTTCACCGATTAACTAATGTTCTTATGTGTGCTTTGAATACTAAAACCGAGGGAGGAATATACTGATGGCATATTCGTGTGCCTATCATTTCATGCGGTTCGAATGGAGAAACGAAGACGAAGGAGACAACTGAGACCTAAAAAAAAGCAGCCAAATAAATGGGGGACAGAGCTATAAAGTTTTGAGGATTGCGGATAATTGGAGATAGCGTGGAATGAAAATTCTAGTTCTTCAACAACGATCGTCTTTCGTAGCCCATGAATTATTATCCTCGCTTGTTCCTTTTTTTTTCAAGTTGAGGGAAAAATATCCTCAGGACACGCTCCAACTTCGGCTCTTTCGACATCAATCAGTCAGAAGTTTTTGATTGTTTGAGGATGTAATGGCGGAATTTTCAGTGGCTTGACCCATACCCACGAGTACCTTACTTGTAATTACCAATCGATACTGGGAAGGGAAACCGAGTGCTTACTTACACGTGATGGGTGGCTTCAAGGAGGCCAAAGAGGAGTTTCAGCCCTTGCGTGATACACTGTGTCTTCTGTATAGTTTTTTTTTTACGTTGCAGCTGAGTATCGAGGAGATTTCAACGAAAGTAGTATTGGGGTTTTTATTTCTTTATTATTCATGCGGTTTGTTGAATATCCAATGTATTAGAGTCACGTAAACCATTGGAGGTGCACTTACTTCGATCGGATAATGAATATGAATTTTTACGTAATTTTTGCTAGTTATTATTGACATTTTTGGGTGCTCGGATAAAACCCTCATTCTTGTATGTTCACTACTGCACTATAATACAGCAGAGAAATTAAAATTCATTTATGTACGTGTAAATTACTTACGCGATCTTTAAACTGCGGATGATCCTCCGGATGATCGAGCCACACTTTATCACTTCACTTGAAGTAATTGTACATCGGTCTTTGACTGATCCATATTCAATATTTCATATCACTCAAATTATATTTAACCAGATTGAAAGATTTTTCAATAAACTTCTTGCTCATAAATAAATAATGGCAATTTTTGCACAATGTGTAGTCTTGTCCATGAGGAGTCCAAAAAATGCATGATTTCATCACAGCTATTGAAAAAAATCTGATTCATTCCACGGGAAATATTAATTTTCACGTGAGACCTTACTTATGGAAAATTGTAATTCGAAAAAGAAAATGTAATTTGAATCACTGCAAATCGCCAAGTCCATTCGATTTATTTCCTTTCATCGAAAAAAACAACAATGGACTCTTTGGGAGTAGAGCTCTCTAACGCCACCTACATATATTTCGTAACAATCTCTAGATGTCCGTAGATGTAGCTCACCTGTCTTATCGACTTTGGCTACATACTTTAATATTGTCAATAAATTTCAATTAGTATCAATCAATTATTATTAATTGTTATAAGAAATTCAGTATCGTTCGGAGGATTCAATTTACCGATTACTTTGAGAGGTTAATTAAAGAGAATGTGATCTGGTAGCAGACAACAGACAATAGTAAATAATTTGTAATTTATTTCGAGTCGAACTATAACTATATCTAAGTCCGCTGGCAATTGTAAACATTGTCTTCACTGTCTCAGATTTTCAAAACAAAGCTTACTCGACCCTGAACAATATTTTTGTTTACCAAACATTCTTTTCCCTTGGTCAACAATTTTGATGAATGAAAAATGACAGGTGGCGACTCGCCCGAGTAATTCAGCAACTCCTCCAATTGTCCACCGAGGAGGGACTACTAAAGAGCCACAGCCCCCATGTATTTTCTGTCCAGAAAAATTTTCTGACTTTTTGTGCTGCCCCCTACGTACTACTTAGC